>SKCR01035418.1:0-142729 GCA_019454045.1 Zanthoxylum bungeanum | reverse complement strand
ATTCCTCCACCCTGGGTTGTAGGTGTTGGAATTGTTCCCTTGTCTGTTGAAATTGCTGACATAATTCACTGTTTCTTCAAGTTGGTTTGACTATGGTGCTCCTCCATATGGTGAACTTGTGGATCCAGTGGTAAGAGTCTCCATAAATTTGCATATCTGATCTAGCTTGGCGTTGACTGCTGTATTGGCTCCACTTTCATAAATTCCTGCAATTCTTTGGATCATGCTCCTTTCTGTTGGCCATAAAGAATTGTTGTTGGCCATTTCTTCGATTAGGTCCCAAGCTTGAACTTCTCCTTTTTCCATCAAGGCTCCTCCAGCAGCAGCATCGATTGTGGTTCTCATTATTCCAGAAAGCCCATTATAAAATGTTTGGACTTGAAGCCATTTTGGAATCTCATGGTGAGGACATTTCCGAAGTAAATCTTGTACCTTTCCCAAGCTTCACAGAGGGATTCTGAATCTTGTTGTACAAAGGATGTGATGTCATTCCTCAATTTTCCGGTTCTGGCTGGTGAAAAGTACTTTGCAAGAAATTTGGTGGCTAAAGTGTTCCAAGTTGTGATAGAACCTGCTGGTAGTGAATGTAGCCAAGCTTTAGCTCTGTCCTTCAGGGAATATGGAAAAACTCGCAGTCTCATTGCTTCTTCTGATGCTCTGTTTGTAGTTAAAAGTGCCGCAAACTTCCAGGAAGTTACTGATGTGGGCATTAGGATCTTCAGTTGCATTCCCCCCGAATTGAACTGACTGCTGAATCATCTGAATGCATGTTTTGATGTCACCCGCATTTGCTGGTATGGGAGGAAGTACAATACATGAAATGAGTCTGTCAACCACCGGAATGGTTCTGTCTCAAATGGGAATTGGTGGTGCAACGTTCAAAGGTTCAGGTTCCATGTTGACTAAAGCTTCTTGGCCTTCTCGCCTTTCCCTTCTCAACTTTCTGATGGTTCTTTCAATTTCCGGGTCAAGCGGTCGGAGTTCAAAGCTTCTAGTTCGTCTCATGAAGTTTCTGAGAACCTGAAACACAAGAAAATAAAAACAATAAGTAAAAATAAATTAGATACAAGTAACATATCTAACCCCTAAACTAATAGTAAAAGATAAATAAGTCCCCGGTAAAGGCGCCAAAAACTTGACCAGAGTAAACACACACGTATAACGCAAGCGCACGTATCGTTCAAGTAGTATAAAAATATCGATCCCACGAGGACTTAATATCTAAACTATTAATTATATGAGGTCAAATGATTACTAATATCTAAAAGATTGATTGATTGATTTGAAATGGTGATGATTCTAAATTTAAAAGCAAGTAAATAAAATTGTCGAAAATAGATTTTAAGAAAATTCAATATTAAAAACTATCTAGGGTTGTGATTTCTTCCAATATCATTTTAAAGATGAAGTGGTTATCTTAAAGTTGGGTAATATATTGATTTATTAACCTGGAACACTAAATTATGTGTAAGCCTCTGTCGATGGTCAGACACAAATACCCAGTTTAACCCAATTGAACGATATGTCTATGTCAACCAAATTATCTGGATTCATTAAGTTTAAGTTCCAATTATGGCTACCCCCGCATGACAGGTATATTCCTATCCTGTAAGGAAATCTATTAAAGGGTTATTTATCCTCAAGGAAGATCGTGGGCTATTGAGTCTAAGGTCTTAAACTTAAAATCCCTATGTCTAGTTCTTTTTAAGTTTACCAGTTCAATTTTATTAATGGCCAGTTAATAAAAAGCATTAAGATTAAGACTCAATAAATAAACCTTTATATTACCCAAACTATAATTTAACCCCTTATAAACCGGTGATATTGGATTTCATCACAACCCCAGATAACTGGCTTAGTTACGACACATATTTACGGGTAGTAAAAATTTAAAAAAAATAAAAGACTTAAAGTAAATTCTGAAAATTAAATACTGAAAAGTAAATTGCTGAAAAGTAAAAAAGAAGTAAAAAGTAAAAGTAAAAAGTAAAAAGTAAAAAAAAATAAAAGTAAATTACTGAAAAGTAAATTGCTGAAATTAAATAAAGTAAAAGTACAATAAAAGAAAATGCTAGGGTTAGAGGATCAACTTTTATTACTACTATTTTAGATATCTCCCTTAATATAATATATTAACTTTGTGTGATAATTACCAACCAGCCATATAGGCGGTATCTTGATTAAGTCAAATTAATAATTAATTACCAACCGACCAACCAGGCGGTATCCATACTTAGTCAGGTTAAAACCAATTTATAATTAATTTCCAACCGGCCAATATAGCGGTATCCTCATTAAGTCAGATTTTAAATAGTTTATATTTTATATTTAAGGGAGATTAATCTAGATAGCAATAATAAAAACTTTACCTTTTACCCCAGCAAAGGGGAGTTACCTCATTGCTTGAAAAATTAAAACTACAAAAGTAAAGAAAGAAAATGTTTGTGGGTAAAAGTTAATTGCGGAAAGTAAAAAACTGAAAAGTAAAGAAAAGAAAGTGCGAAAGCGGAAATTAATTACTGGAAGCTGTAAATAAACAAACAAGATACAATCTTCTTATTTATTCATTAGGAATTTCAAAGAAGAAAGTATGAATTTTACAAATGAAATGGCTTGGTATTTATAGGCAAAATTTTGCCTATATCGAATCATCCATCAAATTCTCCACCAAATCCATTATTAATTTCTCCACTAATTACTCCACCAAATCCATAATTGCTCCACTAATTGCTTATCTTGTTTGGTCTTGATTTGATAATTTTTATTAATTATTTATTAATTTATATTTTGCTTTGAAAATGATTGATAATGACTTCAATAATTACACATCACACACTTCTGGATGGTTCATCAATTTCGGTCATGAACTCTTCAGAATTCGAAAATATTTTCTCTTTCAAAGTTGTATATCTTTGAGTCATCTTTAATCTCGCACTTAAATCAGCTCAATCCGATATCTGACTAAAACGTTATGCCCACAATACGACAGATGCGCAAAACTGGAATTCCCAAAACTGCACTTCGTCAAAACGCCCTTTCAAGTTTCCAATCTCTAAAATTAATATATCAAGTCCAATAATTGCCCTTATTTGACCCATATTTCATCCTAAATGATTTCATTGAGACCCGATATTATTTTATCTGCAAAATAAACTAAAACACATCAAAACATTCATCAAACCCGAGAAACTAAACAAAATATTAAGTTAAAGGGGCAGTAAATATTGATATATTTTCCGCTCATCACCTACCTGATTAATGGATCCAAGAGAAGCATAGCACGGGGAGGGAAGATACCCCCGTGGCGATTGCTTACTCTAGTGTTACCAAACATAAGGAGGAAAATGCCCTTAATATTTCGAACACTCTCTGATCCTCACCTACCTGATTAATGGATCCGTGAGAAGCATAGCACGGGGAGGGATAATACCCCCGTGGCGATTGCATACTCCAGTGTTACCGAACATAAGGAGGAGAATGCCCTTAATGTCTCGAACACTCTTTGATCCCCATTACCTTGATCATTCGGATCCGTGGGAAGCATAACACGGGGAGGGATGATACCACCGTGGCGATTGCTTGCTCCAGTGTTACCGAACATAAGGAGGAATATGCCCTTAATGTCTCGGACACTCTTTAATCCCTATTTCTTTGATCATTTGGATTTAAGAGAAGTATAGCACGGGAAGGGATTGTGCCCTCGTAGCGTATGCTTGCTCCAGGATTGTAAGGAGGAGCCCTCGAACAGTACACAGGCTCCATGGAGACCTGAAGTATGGAGGATGTGCCCTTACCATTTTAAACACTCTTTGATCCAAATCCTGGTTCGCCGGGACTCTGAATTGAAAGATTCAGGATTGTGTTTTGGAAATCACGGGCAGGACGCTATCTTAAGGAATCCGTGCTGTTGTTTACACTTTAACATTTTATTTTGGGATAAGTGCTAAGTCGCCCCCGCCTTTTAATTTTATTTTCCAAAGTTTTGTTTTTGTTTTTCGCTGGTCTGGCAAGGGGACGCCAGTGCCAGATTCGGTAGGGCTTCAAAAGGTTAATTCACGTCCCTTCTGAATAAGTCCCAAGGATTAATCGGCTCGGGGCTGGATTCGTTCTGCCGAGGCCACTTGGTTAATCAGCTAGAGGCTGGATTCATTCCACCGAGGCCACTTGGTTATTCAGCTCGGGACTGGATTTCGTTCCGCCGAGGCCACTTTATTTCTCTCAGCTCGGGGTCAGGTTACGTCCCACCGAGTCAATCCTTTTGGTCTGGGGACGCAACAATCCCCCAGAGCCAAGTGATTCTCTCAGCTCGAGTCGGGTTATGTCCCACCGAGTCCATCCTTTTGGTCTGGGGAAGCAACATTCCCCCAGAGCCAAGTGATTCTCTCGGCTCGGGGTCAGTTTATGTCCCACCGAGTCCATCCTTTTGGTCTGGGGACGCAATATTCCCCCAGAGCCAAGTGATTCTCTCAGCTCGGGGTCGGGTTATGTCCCACCGAGTCCATCCTTTTGGTCTGGGGACGCAACATTCCCCTAGAGCCAAGTAATTCTCTCGGCTCGGGGTCGGGTCATGTCCCACCGGGCCCATCCATTTGGACTGGGGACGTAACATTCCCCCAGGGCCAAATATTTCTCACAGCTCGAGGTCGGGTTATGTCCCACCGAGTCCATCCTTTTGGTCTGGGGACGCAACATTCCCCCAGAGCCAAGTGATTCTCTCAGCTCGGGGTCGGGTTTTGTGCCACCGAGTCCATCCTTTTTGTTTGGGGACGCAACATTCCCCCAGAGCCAAGTAATTATCTCTGCTCGGGGTCGGGTCATGTCCCACCGGGCCCATCCATTTGGACTGGGGACGTAACATTCCCTAAGGCCAAATATTTCTCACAGCTCGAGGTCGGGTTACGCCCCACCGGGTCTGTCTGATCAAATGGGGGACGTAACATTCCCCCAAAGCAATGTATTTCGACTAGCTCGGAATCGATTCTCGTCCACTGAATGATTTCATTTTCAGTTCATACGAGTCTCAAGTGTTCGTTTGAAGGGAGTCGTGCAGAGAAAATTACGAAAAACAGAAGAAAAGAACAGAAACACATAAAATATATTTAAATAAAGTGTGAAATGTTATTACAAGATAAGTAAAGTTTACACAGGGCCCCGTTCGGGTTAACCCTTGTCAGTCAGCCCACGCAGGGGCATGCGATTCTTCCTCAGTAGGCTCAGATGACGGATGGCTCGGCTCGGCCTTGGGAGGCGGGATAATAGCTCCTACACCGACAATCTGGGAAGCCCCGAAAGTTACAGCTTCAGGAGCAGGAACAAGAACCTCAGGCCGGACCTCTTCAAGAGCAGGAGCCTCAGATCGGTCCTCTTCAGGAGCCGGGGCGATCGAAATAGGATCAGGGTCCATCACTTCTTCGGAAGAAGGGGCAGCCATTCTTTAAACTCCTCTTCTGAGATTTCCCCCTTGCAAAAGCGGATGGCCGCGTGAATAGGCCCCATATCAAGGCTGGGCATTACCATCGGAATAATTTCAGCACAATCACCAATCCCTTCGAGAGGGATGGAGTCCCTCTCGACCTCCAACTCAAGTTCTCTTCCCCTAAGCTCGGAACGAGCCCGTTCCAATTCCTCGTCTTTGGCCCTCAGCTTAGATTCAACACTGCGCACTTCCACCTGCAGGATCTTGTTATCAGCCTGGGCAGCCTCCAAGTCCTTCTTGGCGGCATCAACAATTTTTCTCTCTAAAGAGGCAGCAGCTCGAATAGCTTTGTTTGTTGTATGAGCCTCAACAGCAGCCAGCTCCAGATTTTTATGTTTTCATCTTTACGGGCCATCTCGGCCTCCATTTCACTAAGCCGGTTCTGGAGCCTCTGGGCTTGGCTACCCTCGGATAAAAGGCTCAGGAGAAGATCCTTTTTTCTTGGCCGCCAGATAGGTCGCCTACCGAGAAGAAACAGAAAATCAGAAAACAAACACGAACTCACGGCGGGAATAAGGGAAGAGTAACTACCTTTGCCATATGGGAACACAACAAGGTAACCACATCCTCGGGAGAGAGATCTTCGTATCTTGGAATTTTGGCCGGAGGGACCGCCTCGGCCAGTTCATTGATTGCCGGCACCAGATGAGAAGTAGCCTCCTGAATGTCCTGACCAAGGTCTTCTACGCCAAGAATTACTGCGCCTTTCTATTTTTTAGAGGAACCCTCTGGCACTCTTTTCTCTTTCCGAACGGGCTGCCTCTTGCTCAGGACCCGTTCCTCCTGAATGTCCTGACCAAGGTATTTTGGCCTTCTTGACATGCCTACAAAAAAAAAAGAGTGAAGGAAGAAATCGAAAGCAAGAAGAGTGGTCAGTCCAGAATCTGAGCAAGAAAATTCAAATTATCATCATGCTAAGCAAACAATGAGACTGGTTAGAAGGTTAGTAAAGCCCACCTATCCGCCCCGGGACCTTCGGAGGAGCAGTCCGAATCAGGCCCGACTCAATAAAGGCCTCGTCGTTAACCAATTGCTTCCAATGATCGGCATCTAGCCGAGCCCAGCGCACCCAGGCCCGGACCTGGTGGGAGACCTTAGGAGCATCCCTCCAACAAGCTGGGAAGAGTCAGTTAGAAATCTATCGTAAAGTCAAAAGCAGGAATACTGAGGGTTAGATTCCAAACCTCCCGCTCTAAATATATCCGGGACAAAAACCTATTCTTCATAAGATCTCAGGACCCGTCCCCAATCTCTGGTGGCCCAGAACCATAAATCCTTGAAGTTTTTGTTGAGGTCGGGGAGTTTGCCGATAATATTTGACGAGTCGGCATAAGCAGAGAGGTAGTACCAACCATGTTGCGTTCTTGGGTTAGCCTTCAGTCGATACAACCTCTTCACTTCTTCAAGACAGGGTTCGCCGAGCCCCGCCCGACTCCAAATCACATATAGCCTGGCCAGAATCCTCCAGCTATTCAGCTCAATTGGCAAGGGGCGATCTCCATCTCAGCCAGCATCCAGGCAAAGTAACGTTGAAGTGGTAGTCGAAGACCACAATCAAAGGAAGCCGGAAGAAGGGCCACCGAACCCTCATCAGGTTGGCTAGCACGATCTATTGACCCGGGGACTTCAAGGACAATATCTATCGAAATGTCATATCGTTGCCGGAGCAGTGCGAGGTCGTCTTCAGTTATCTTGGAAGGACGGTCCATGTCCAGAGCCGAGGAGTTAAAATCACTGGGCTCTGGGTCCTTCTGAGGGATCCTCTGATGGTAGGTATCCTGTTCAATTTCGGAAGGGGTGGGGGTAGTATCAAGCTCCTCTATACTTGGAGCCCCCGAGCTCGAGGAGAGCTCTTCAACAGGGGGAGTAAGAGGTTTTGCAGGGTTTGCAGAGGAAGACCTGGTGTCAGACATCCCTGACATCCGAGAAATAAAAGAAATAGGGGGGAAGTCAGTCTATAGCTAATTTCTGAAACTAAGCTTGTAAATTCTAAATGTCCTAAAAAATATTGATCAAGCCATAAATCTCTCCCTAGCAGCACAAAACCAAAAACAAAAAGAAGGGGGGTGAAAAGAAAGAAACAAAAGGGAGCAGGATTCGCAACATATGGAAAGCAAAAGCAAAAAGGTCGTTCAGAAGACTTACTTGTTTCTCTTTAGAAGGGTTGGAGATTGGTCGGAGCGGTCTGGTCGTTCTGAGGGTTCATTGGTCACAGCTAAAAAAGAAGAGTTCTCGTGGTTGGGGAGATCGAAGAGTTCATGAAAGAAGGCAACAGTGTTTACCCCATTTTGTTATAATTTGATCGGTACATTTATGGCCGTTGGATCAAACGAGGGCGTCAGATGTACGCCACGTGTCGTATTTTAAAATGATCTTTCAGAATTAGATGGACGGCTGAGATTGGACGTCTTTTTAACAGACCATAACGGTCGGATTGTTTTGCTTTTGGCGGGAGAACGACGAATGGTTGACAAGTGGCAGGCTCTCATCAAACCCTGCAAGTGATTCGATGGGAATTTAAGAGGATGTGACGGTTACGCATCTCGAGGGATAGTTTATAGAGGGGCATTAAATGAATTTCACGTTTGTAGGAAGAAAGTCAGGCCGAACACCTGGGCCAAACTGACCGGGACGTAAATATGGGCCGACGATATTTCTCCTTCAGCAGATCGGCTGTTAGTTCATCAACCATACCATTCTTATATAGTTCCCGGCACCAACTCGTATAACTCGTTGGAACCAAGAACTATGGGAAATATGTTGATGGTGTTTTCAGGTCCTATGTTATTTAAGGAATACGACAGGGGTAAGAGGGTAAATTCCCTTCTTGTTCAAGATCATTAAAGCCGACCCGACCACTATACAGTGAGAGACCTAGCACTTGATGATTGGTGACCGACCATTTTGGCTCGGATGACCGGGCATTATCAGATCGGCAGAAGCATTCTCATTTCAAAGTACTATCATGACCGACCTCATGAAGACCGACCAGATAGCGAGACATGCTCAGGAAGATAAGGCATCCTATTTTCTCAGATAAGATGACAAATTATCCTACTTTCATAGGGAGAACTGATGAATCAGTGTCTTAATAGGTCAAAATAAGTAAAGGTAGTTTTAAATTAGGAATCCTTGTGGAAGAAGGAGATTGATTCGACTGGAAACTGACCGGCGTAAACACACACATATAACGCAAGCGCACGTATCGTTCAAGTAGTATAAAAATATCGATCCCACGAGGACTTAATATCAAAACTATTAATTTTATGAGGTCAAATGATTACTAGTATCTAACATGTTGATTGATTGATTTGAAATGGTGACGATTCTAAATTTAAAAGCAAGTAAATAAATTTGTCGAAAATAGGTTTTATGAAAATTAAATATTAAAAACTATCTAGGGTTGTGATTTCTTCCAATATCATTTTAAAGATGAAGTGGTTATCTTATAGTTGGGTAACATATTGATTTATTAACCTGGAACACTAAATTATGTGTAAGCATCTGTCGATGGTCAGACACAAATACCCAGTTTAACCCAATTGAACCATATGTCTATGTCAACCAAATTATCTGGATTCATTAAGTTTAAGTTCCAATTATGGCTACCCCCGCCCGACAGGTATATTCCTATCCTGTAAGGAAATCTATTAAAGGGTTATCTATCCTCAAGGAAGATCGTGGGCTATTGAGTCTAAGGCTGAAACCTAAAATCCCTATGTCTAGTTCATTTTAGATTTACCAGATCAATTTTATTAATGGCCAGTTAATGAAAAAGAATTAAGTTTAAGACTCAATAAATAAATCTTTATATTACCCAAGCTATAATCTAACCCCTTATAAACCGGTGATATTGGATTTCATCACAACCCCAGATAACTGGCTTTTAGTTATGACACATATTTACGGGTAGTAAAAAAACTTAATTAAAATAAAAGACATAAAATAAAATACTGAAAATTTTAGGACTAAAAATAAAATGCTGAAAAGTAAATGCTGAAAAGTAATTGCTAAAAAGTAAATTGTTGAAAAGTAAATTACTGAAAAGTAAAAACTGAAAATTAAAGAAAGAAAAATACTGTGGGTAAAAGTAAATTGCGGAAAGTAAAAACTGAAAAGTAAAGAAAAGAAAATGCGAAAGCGAAAATTAATTACTAAAAGCTATAAATAAACAAACAACATACAATCTTCTTAGTATTCTTAAGGAATTCCTTAGAAGAAAGTATGAATTTTACAAATGAAATGGCTTGGTATTTATAGGCAAAATTTTGCCTCCATCAAATCATCCACCAAATCATTATTAATTGCTCCACTAATTGCTCCACCAAATCCATTATTAATTGCTCCACTAATCTCTTATCATGTTTGGTGATGATTTGATAATTTTTATTATTTATTTATTAATTTATTTTTTGCTTTGAAAATGATTGAAAGTGACTTTAATAATTACACAATACACATTTCTGGATTGTTCATCAATTTCGGGCATGCAATCTTCAGAATTAGAAATTATTTTGTCTTTCAAAGTTGTAGATCTTTGAGTCTTCTTTAATCTGGAGCTTGAATCAACGCAATCCAATATCTGAGTAAAAAGTTATGCCCAAAATACGACAGATGCGCAAAACTGGAATTTCCAAAACTGCACTTCGTCAAAACGCCCTTTCAAATTTCCAATCTCCAAAATTAAAATATCAAGTCCAATAATTGCCCTTATTTGACCCATATTTCATCCTAAATGATTTCATTGAGACCCGATATTATTTTATCTGCAAAATAAACTAAAACACATCAAAACATTCATCAAACCCGAGAAACTAACAAAAATATTAAGTTAAAGGGGCGGTAAATATTGATATATTTTCCGCTCATCACACCCCAAACCTAACATTTTGCTAGTCCTCGAGCAAAACAACAAAATAAAAAAAAAATTAAACTAAGCCACTTTCGTAGGGATCACGGTTGCATTTAGCATATGCAACAAGCCTTTAAACCCCTAGGTGTCCCTAGTGGACGAGTTGTAGTCTCGTGAGGGTTTACAGCAATGATACCCACAAACATTTTACAAAAGTAAACAGGTAATAAAACTAATTCACACAAAAGCAAAAAGACAAGCGAAAAGAGAATAAAGATGTTAGTGACTAATCAGGTGAAACTTTTACTCCAAGTTACTAGTTGTTTTTATTCATTCTAAATTATCGAATAAGTAAATTCTCCGATTATTTTTACCATTCTCCATATACACAGCCAACAAAATATTAATCAACTCATTTTTGCCCACAACAGTCATAAGTGCAGTTGATAAGAGAGTAATATTTTTGTCCTAAAGTTTATCAGAATTCACACATTTTTGCAGCAATGGAATAATTTTTCTGATTTTTCTGATTTTTCTTTGATTTTTCTCTATTTTTTATTTATATACAATATCTTCCATCTATGTAACGAGTGTTGGGTCGGTGGCTCCCAAACCAGTTGGCTTTAGGGCACCAGGTGTTAAGACACCCCTACAGATTTAATTACCCAGACTTCAGATATATATATATTTTTTGCAGCATCTTTGATCCATGTAACGAGCTTTGGGCCAGTGACTCCCGAACCAGTTGGTTTTAGGGCACTAGGTGTTAAAACACCCTTACAAACTTAATAACTCGGATCTCGGACGTTTTTTTTTTTTTTTTTTTTTAAACCATTGCTTTTTGAGATGTTTCTTCCAATTAAACTAGAGCACTGAATATTACAAACTTTTCAATTTTAGCTCATGTCCGTATGTTACCATGTATGTTGATAATATCTGTCAACTGAGCATATGAAGATTCATTTTAGTCAATTTTATGGAGAATTTACAAATTAAATAATTCAAAAGGAAATAAACAAAAATTAACTTGTTTCGAAATAGGTTTGAGATACGTCTCAGGAGTGGAAACTCCTTACTCAGCTACCTCTTACCAATTTCACCTTTTTAGTCAGAATAAAAACAAAAAAACAAAAAAAATTTTTGTAATTTTTGAAAATTTTCCAATTTTTTTTGTATTTTTCGAAAAATTTTGGACTAAAAATAAAAATAACACACAAACTAAAAAAAACAAGGTACTGATCAACTAATTCCCTCCCCCAAACCTAAATGAGACATTGTCCCCAATGTCTTAAACAATAAAAGGAGAGTTAAGAAGGTTGTACCTGGTTAGCTGAAAATCTACAGGAAATTAAAGGTTAAGATCCAGATTAATCCTACGCCTCTTACCACGATCGTCCTCGGACCAATTTATCTTTGAAAAGATAGGGTCAACTTGTGGTTCATAGGCTATGAGTTGGTCTATTAGATCCGGAGCAGTTCTGGCAGTGAAAAGGAGTTCTTTCATAGGTTTTGACACGAACCCATTTCTTCGGGCATCATCAAGAAACACACAAAGAAAATCATAAAATCCATCAACATTAAACAGTCCAATTGGTTTCTGGTGTATGTTCAGGTTCGCCCAAGATAGTACAATAAAAATTTCCTCCAATGTGCCCAAGCCACCTGGCAAAGCAATAAAAGCATCAGCACGGTCAATCATTTCTACCAGTCGTTCAGACATACCTGGCATGATCAGTTCCTCTCCGTTTGATGATCCAATAAGATTTGCCTCTGCCAAGGGTTTTGGGATGATTCCCAAAACATG
Organism: Zanthoxylum bungeanum; assembly: GCA_019454045.1. NCBI lineage: Eukaryota > Viridiplantae > Streptophyta > Magnoliopsida > Sapindales > Rutaceae > Zanthoxylum > Zanthoxylum bungeanum. The sequence continues at coordinate 130,597 of SKCR01035418.1, read as the reverse complement.
ACTGCCTCCTTCTTGTACAGCCTTTGAAACGATCCCCATAAGTCCAAGATTTCCTCCGCCATATACTAAGTGCATATTCCTTGCAGCTAAGACTCGACCCAATTCCTGTGCTACTTCTATGTATTGTTGTTTAGTACCAACACTACTACTACGCAAAACACACAGATGTTTTCAACTCGTCTTCTTGAAGTGGCTTCCATTTTTTATATGTATTTCTTTCTCAACTCTGGATGCATTCAAAAGTGCAATGACGGGCTGAATTTATTGTACCTGAAAAGGGTGACTAAAAATAGCACAAGTATCTTCCAGAGGACGATTAATAGCGAATTAATATCGTGATAGTCAAAAAGGTCTGGATCCTGTCGGAGAAAATTAAAAGAAAACAACAAAACAAATCACAATTTTTAAGAAAAGACAAATAGATATAATATTTACAAGAAAAGTAACGGCTTGATTGACGTCTATGCGTCAGGGACAAGCTTCCCATCCAATTTTCTTATAAATTGGCAAACAGGGTCTTTTTGAGTCAGATTCCCGAGACTTAACAGTTGTCTTTCTTTTTGAAATTGTGTATGTAATTTGCGAAAGGCTATGTGAACATATCCACTGGGATGCGTCTCAAGAGTCGAAGATATATCATCTAAAGACTCCTTACTCAAGCCATCCCTAATGAATTTAATTTTGTCTTCGCGATTATCAGACACCATTCCTAAAGAACGACAACGAGTGTTGCAATTAAATCGTGCACATTTGAAACAAACACCCATTTGCTTAGCTCTACGTTTCTTTGCATAGGTGCTTCTTCCAAAACCAGGCAGATGTGAAATAAAAGAGTTAGAAGACTCACCTGCCAATCGGACTCGTGCTTCAATTACCCAACGAATATCATTAGGCACACCATGGATCGTCAGTAGTCTCATTCGTTCCAAGCGAGCTTTGTAAACTTTCATCAGAGATTTTTGAGGGAGAGAAGGAAATTGCTTGCGAAGATTTGCGAGAGCTTCTTCCATCTTGAAATGACTAAACCTGCAAATTAACAAAAATAAAACACACCAAAATAATATATACACAAATTGCACCACCATATTATAAAAACATGGGTCTTACGCGCGCGGCTAGACGTGACTTCTCGAACGTTAAGCTGGATCTGAAAGTGTGACACTTTCTTTTTGTCGCTCAAATGATTCTCCCCAGTAGTGCTTGACACGCTTGTTTTTAACCTTGAAAGTTTTGTTAGCGTCAGGATCATGTATCTCAACGGCTCTATTTGGTAAAACTTTGGTAATCACAAATGGACCTGACCACCGTGATTTTGGCTTCCATGGGAAGAATTTCACCCTTGATTTGTTTAACAGTACCTTCTGCCCTGGTTCCAGTTGTATGCGCACTAACTTCTCATCATGTCGTTTCTTGCCCTTTTCTTTGTACATTTGGCATCCTCAAAAGGCTGATTGTGAAATTCCTCCAATTCGTTGAGCTGGTGGAACTTTTTCTCTTCTATTGCTTGTAGAGCAAGAATTGGCTCCTTTAGTGCAAAAGATGCTTTATCTTTAGGCTCCACAAGCAATTGACATGTTTTAAGTTTGTCAGTAGAACTATGTCTTTCATCAGAGTTCTGAATGGTACTGTGTATCACATCGAGTTTGAAACATTCCTCCTTCTTTTCATCATCTGGGAAATTCATGGCCTTGAAAACATTGAATGTTACTTCTTGTCCTGTACCCTCATGGTTAGTTCTCCTTTTTGTACATCAATAATGGTTCGACCTGTAGCCAAGAATGGTCTCCCAAGGATGATTGGCACGTCTGCGTCTTCCTCCATATCAAGGACAATAAAATCTGCTGGGAAAATGAATTTGTCAACCTTGACCAGCACATCTTCAACTACACCTCTCGGAAATACGAGCGTTCTATCAGCAAGTTGTAGTGAGACTGAAGTTGGCATTGTTTCTCCAATCTGTAATTTCCTGAAAATAGAAAAAGGCATCAAGTTAACACTAGCACCTAAATCACATAAAGCCTTACCAAAGTTATGTTCTCCTATGACGCAAGGAACAGTGAAACTGCCAGGATCTTTCAACTTCGGGGGAAGTTTCCTCTGAATGATAGCACTGCATTCTTCTGTTAATGCTACTGTCTCGTAATCTCCCAATCTCCGTTTTCGTGAAAGAATATCTTTCATGAATTTGGCATAGGTGGGCATTTGTTCCAACGCTTCTGCAAATGGAATGTTGATATGCAGCTTTTTGAAGATTTCCAGGAACCGGGAAAATTGCTTGTCCAATTTATTCTTCTGAAGACGTTGAGGAAAAGGTGGAGGTGGAGTGATCTGTTCTTTTTCCTTTGCTTCTTTTTCCTCCATCTGTTGCTTTGTTTCTTTTGGAACTTCCTCAGCAGTTGAATTGACTCCAACATCTTTGTTGATTTCAGTACGCTTTTTAACATGATGGCATGACATTGCTCCTTCCCCATGTTTCTTGGATTTGGCTCTGTGTTGCTGGAAGGGTACCTGGCGGTCTGTAACTCTGAGCATTTGCCAGTTGTCCCATTTGATTCTCCAGTGCTTTAATAGAAGCAGATTGACTTTGAATTAATGCTGATTGGGATTGAAACATAGCATCATATCTTGCTACTTGAGAGTCGTGTTTTGCTTCTAACTTTTTCAAGTGGGTCAACACTTCTGTTATTCCTGGTTCATTTGCCTGATCCTGGCTTTTGTTCTGTTGTTGGAATTCAGGTGGTGGATAGTTCTATTGTTGGCCTGAATTGTTGCTCCATGATAATTTGGGATGATTCCTCCACCCTGGATTGTAGGTGTTGGAATATGGATTGTTCCCATGTCTATTGAAATTGTTGACATAATTCACCGTCTCTTCAAGTTGGTTTGGTTCTGGTGCTCCTCCATATGGTGAACTTGTGGATCCAGTGGTAAGAGTCTCCATGAATTTGCATATTTGATCTAGCTTGGTGTTGACTGCTGTATTAGCTCCACTTTCATAAATTCCTGCAATTCTTTGGATCATGCTCCTTTCAGTTGGCCACAAGGAATTATTGTTGGCCATTTCTTCGATTAGTTCCCAGGCTTGATCTTCTCCTTTTTCCATTAAAGCTCCTCCAGCAGCAGCATCGATTGTGGTTCTCATTATTCCAGAAAGTCCATTATAGAATGTTTGGACTTGAAGCCATTTTGGAATCTCATGGTGTGGACATTTCCGGAGTAAATCTTTGTACCTTTCCCAAGCTTCGCAGAGGGATTCTGAATCTTGTTGTACAAAGGATGTGATGTCATTCCTCAGCTTTCCGGTTCTGGCTGGTGGAAAGTACTTTGCAAGAAATTTGGTGGCTAAAGTGTTCCAAGTTGTGATAGAACCTGGTGGTAGTGAATGTAGCCAAGCTTTATCTTTGTCCTTCAAGGAGTATGGAAAAACTCGCAGTCTCATTGCTTCTTCCGCTTCTCGGTTGTAATTAAAAGTGCCGCAAACTTCCAGGAAGTTGCTGATGTGGGAATTAGGATCTTCAGTTGCATTCCCCCCGAATTGAACTGACTGCTAAATCATCTGAATGCATGTTTTGATGTCACACGCATTTGCTGGTAAGGGAGGAAGTACAATACATGAAATGAGTCTGTCAATCTCCGGAATGGTTCTGTCTCGAATGGGAATTGGTGGTGCAACGATCAAAGGTTCAGGTTCCATGTTGACTAAAGCTTCTTGGCCTTCTCGCCTTTCTTTTCTCAAATTTCTGATGGTTCTTTCAATTTCTGGGTCAAGCGGTCGAAGTTCAAAGCTTCTGGTTCGTCTCATGAAGTTTTTGAGAACCTGAAACACAAGAAAACAAAAACAATAAGTAAAAAGAAAATTAGATACAAGTAAAGGTATCTAACCCCCTAAACTAACAGTAAAAGATAAATAAGTCCCCGGCAACGGCGCCAAAACTTGACCGGCGTAAACACACACACGTATAACGCAAGCGCACGTATCGTTCAAGTAGTATAAAAATATCGATCCCACGAGGACTTAATATCAAAACTATTAATTTTATGAGGTCAAATGATTACTAGTATCTAACATGTTGATTGATTGATTTGAAATGGTGACGATTCTAAATTTAAAAGCAAGTAAATAAATTTGTCGAAAATAGGTTTTAAGAAAATTCAATATTAAAAACTATCTAGGGTTGTGATTTCTTCCAATATCATTTTAAAGATGAAGTGGTTATCTTATAGTTGGGTCACATATTGATTTATTAACCTGGAACACTAAATTATGTGTAAGCCTCTGTCGATGGTCAGACACAAATACCCAGTTTAACCCAATTGAACCATATGTCTATGACAACCAAATTATCTGGATTCATTAAGTTTAAGTTCCAATTATGGCTACCCCCGCCCGACAGGTATATTCCTATCCTGTAAGGAAATCTATTAAAGGGTTATCTATCCTCAAGGAAGATCGTGGGCTATTGAGTCTAAGGCTGAAACCTAAAATCCCTATGTCTAGTTCATTTTAGATTTACCAGATCAATTTTATTAATGGCCAGTTAATGAAAAAGCATTAAGTTTAAGACTCAATAAATAAATCTTTATATTACCCAAGCTATAATCTAACCCCTTATAAACCGGTGATATTGGATTTCATCACAACCCCAGATAAGTGGCTTAGTTATGACACATATTTACGGGTAGTAAAAAAAACTTAATTAAAATAAAAGACATAAAATAAAATACTGAAAATTTTAGGACTAAAAATAAAATGCTGAAAGTAAATGCTGAAAGTAAATTGCTAAAATGTAAATTGCTGAAAAGTAAATTACTGAAAAGTAAAAACTGAAAATTAAGAAAGAAAAGTATTGTGCGTAAAAGTAAATTGCGGAAAGTAAAAACTGAAAAGTAAAGAAAAGAAAATGCGAAAGCGAAAATTAATTACTAAAAGCTATAAATAAACAAACAAGATACAATCTTCTTAGTATTCTTAAGGAATTCCTTAGAAGAAAGTATGAATTTTACAATGAAATGGCTTGGTATTTATAGGCAAAATTTTGCCTCCATCAAATCATCCACCAAATCAATTATTAATTGCTCCACTAATTGCTCCACTAATTGCTCCACCAAATCCATTATTAATTGCTCCACTAATCGCTTATCATGTTTGGTGATGATTTGATAATTTTTATTATTTATTTATTAATTTATTTTTTGCTTTGAAAATGATTGAAAGTGACTTTAATAATTACACACTACACACTTCTGGATTGTTCATCAATTTCGGGCATTCAATCTTCAGAATTCGAAATTATTTTGTCTTTAAAAGTTGTAGATCTTTGAGTCTTCTTTAATCTGGAACTTGAATCAGCTCAATCCAATATCTGAGTAAAAAGTTATGCCCAAAATACGACAGATGCGCAAAACTGGAATTTCCAAAACTGCACTTCGTCAAAACGCCCTTTCAAATTTCCAATCTCCAAAATTAAAATATCAAGTCCAATAATTGCCCTTATTTGACCCATATTTCATCCTAAATGATTTCATTGAGACCCGATATTATTTTATCTGCAAAATAAACTAAAACACATCAAAACATTCATCAAACCCGAGAAACTAAACAAAATATTAAGTTAAAGGGGCGGTAAATATTGATATATTTTCCGCTCATCAGAAACCCTTGTAAAAGAAGGAATCTGATTTCTGCACTATTATAAAAAGGAGGGTAGAGTATGCTTAAGAGGCATCAGAATCAATATCAAGATCATTACGATCAGACTTGCAAACACAATAGATATTAGAGAAGCATATCTCGGTAATAAAAGTATTTTTTGGTTTGTGTCCGTGGACGTAGGTTGGATCTGATCCGCCGAACCACGTTAAATCTCCTTGTTGATTGGCGTATTTATTTGTCTTTTGCTAAATTTTCTTTTGGTTCCCCCTTAACCGAACAAATTCACTATTGAGAGAGGATTTTCTCAGGAGTAATATTCCCATATTGCCTTGAAATCAAAATCCTCCGTCAACATTATCCATCTGTATATCATTATTATTTTATCATATACGTGCTTTATTATGTATTTAGAATGCATGTTTAAGGGTGTATAATGATGAGACCTTAACAAAGATAATAAATTGGTTGCCAATTTGCACGCGAAAAACCCTCGCTAAATATTAAGCATTTTTCCTTCCATTGAGTGATTCTTACTCAAGATCCAAGACTGGCATTGGCTTGTTGGCCAAAGTCAAGGCCTTTGTCCATCGAGGATGTGTTTGAATCATGAGAGCTTTGTTCCATATTTGTGTCTTGTCCAAGTTGTGGTTTGTTGGCCAAAGTCAAGACCATTTCTTGTCTATCGACATTGATTACGAAGCTTTCCATGGTCAATGGGTCGCGCTTAACTGGGATCACTAAGTTTGTTGTGCCAAAGCCAAGGCTTAGTTGATTCAGAGGAAAAAGGTTAGGTAATATATTTGATATATTGGCATATATAAGATATATGTTTCGGACTTGGATGTCCCCCTACTGGATCTAGGAATTGGATTGGATCCAATTGATTTTAGAGATCTACCTAGTTAATTATCATACAATTTGTTTGCCAAATTCAAGATTGTGTGACATTTAACGGGATCCTAGCCCGCTAGGAAACACGGTTTCCCGAGTACTCGACAGAGGGTTAGAGGCTCGCCGAAAAATAGTGGGAGGCAAGAATTGAATTTGCAATATTCGTTTAATTACTTGCCATACGCGCTCAATCAAATATCATTCGTCATATATATTAAATATTAGTTGGACTAATATTTAAACATTGTTTTAATTAACAGTTGGACTGTATTCAAACAAATAAATTATAGTTGATTAAATAGTTGGACTATAATAATCATTATAATAAATAGTACCTAAATCGTTGATTAAATAGTTGGACTATTAAAATCAAGATAAAAATGAAAGATTGACATTTAAAACATAATCCTAGGGAAAATATATTTAAATGGTTTAATTTTCAAATTGGGAATAAAGTTTCCGGATGGTCCTGGAAACTAATAAGTTACTTTATTTGATAAAATAACATATTAGGCCTAAGCCCGGAGTTGAGCAATTAGTAGAGCATGATCTTTGGAAAATTCATGTGATGATAACTTTAGTGCTTAATCCATTAAGCTTGTCGCAGTAGACTCCTTAATTTCTTTGTCAGAACTAAGGGTTAGATCCTTAAAGTATGATAAAGAAATTGAAGGATCTTCATAGATCTATTCTTAGATCTTAGAAGTACTAAATTGCAATAGTAAACTCTTGGAGGGTTAATGACTATTCTCAAGGAGATAAAGTCAAACTTTGCAATAAGGCAAGAAGCACAAGGCTCACTTTACTTCGATATTCTAGAAACCCGAGGCTTGGCCAAAGGCTTCTGGAATGTGGAAAAGGGCAAAGGAAAAATCATTATAATCTTCTGGGAAGATATAGGACATATCCCAAAATGTCTGCCTAAATTGTGGCAAACTGAATCGCGTAAGCGTGACAAGCGTTTGGATAAGGCAGATATGAAGGAATTGAAGACGGGCTTGGCTCCGACTTCAAATATGTTTGTCAACATTATGTTCACTACTAGTATTAAAATTAGATTTTAAATACTTCGTGTGGAACATAAAATATATGTACTCATGATCAGAATCTGCTATGAGCAGGATACTGACTTCAGTTTGAGATTAATATGCGAATTGGAAATGGGACGAAAGTCGTTGTTTCAACCGTAGATACCTAAGTTTAGGAACTACCTTCGGGTGTGTACTTAAATTAAGAAATAGTTATAATGTGACTAGTTTGACTAGAAACATCATCTCTATATCAGTGTTTAACCCGCTGCGGGTGAACCTTTATATTTTATAACACTAAAGTGTTTCATTATATAAAGATGATTGTAGGGCACAGAAACTAGACAACGCTGTTCCGGGCTCGCGGCCCGGTCGGGAATTCGAAATAACATGGAGTTGCCACCCGGTGTGAACCGGGAAAATGATTTAAGGCCGCACTCACCCCTCGCGAGGGAAGACCTCAAACCGTTGGGTTCGGAATGGTCCCTTACTTATGCCACTCGTAATATTATGATTTATGCAATAATTTATCCATGCCTAAATAACATATTTCCAATGATAATTTACTCCTAAGTTCACATGCATAAATAAAAAGCTCATATTAAATAACCTAATCGTGCATAAGAAAATAAATATCATACTAAACGACTACACCATGCTTAGAAACAACCAACTAATCATGCATTAAACTATAACATACTAAGCTAAATCATGCTCGAACACAAGGTTGGATGAAACGAAACACGTGTGTCTCTCAAGTGGTACGTGGCATTGTATCCCAAGTACAAACCGCACTACCGTCCATTCGGATTCGGCTACGGAATTTATGTCCGGGTTTCCATCCAATATACCGCAAGAGATAACACATATTCCATCCATCCGGAATCACATCATACACCAATCCACAATTCTCATGCGAAATAAAATAACAAAATAACTAAAAATAAAAGATAAAAAAAAAGGGTGCCCTCAGGTCTTACCTTTTAAGTCGTCTCTTGGGAGTGCGTTTCACGGTGCCGGAAGGGTTATCGTTCCGCTGTTTTCACTGATTCACTGTTTCTGCTATTTTCTCAGGTTCACTGTTTTCTCTGTTTTCACAGGTTAACTGTTTCCACTGTTTTCACTGTTCCGCTGTTTCTACTGTTTTGTCCATTTTTACTCGCCGTTTTCGCTCGCCGTTTTCTCTATTTTTCTCTCTGTTTTTTAACTCAAATTCTCATTCCCTCTCTTGGATTATTTTTGAGTCATTTCTGTCTCGGTTTTTGGGTTGTTTAGGCTTCGGTTTTGGCTAGGGTTTACAAGGGTTCTTCATGGTCAGCGGCTAGGGTGTCTCAGCAGTGCAGTTTTATGGTGTTTCATGAGGGTTGTTGGTCTCGGTTCTTCACGGCAGTGGCGTGCATGGGGGTTGTTGTAGGGGTTGGTTTCATACACGTGGGGAGCTCGGCAGTGCAGTATGTGCATGTCAGTTTGGTGTGTGATGATGTTGTGCAGGGCTAGGGTTCTCGGTTAGGGAAGTTTTTGTGTTCACATGATGATCCAAAATGGTTCTCTCTGCAGTGAAGGTGGCCGAGAGGTGATGCTTATGGCGTGGGCTGGTTGAGGTGCGTGGAAGGTGTGTCCAGTTGCTGTTTCAGGTCGTGAAGGGGTGTGAGGCTCCTCGGCAGTGCAGTGGCTAGGGTTGATGGCTGAGGATGTCTCGGCATTGGAGGATCATGGATGTTGGTGGTGAGCTCGGCAGTGCAGTGAGGGGCGTTGATGATCCTTGATGATGCTTCCCCAGGTGATGAAGAGTTGATGAAGAAGGGTCTGTTTTCTTTAGTGTGTGGCCGTGATGGGGGCTACCATGTTGAAGACTATTCTCATTTGGTGCGTGTATCTTCTTTCCTTTGGTGCTGTGAATGGGAGACATGTAGGGGGGGCTTTTACCGTGGCTCCATGGAGAGGGGCAGTGGCGTGAGGCTATATGGCAGGCTCCGTGAGAGTGAGGAGGCAGTGACTGGCTAATGTGTCTGTTGCATGAGGGTTTAGGTTCACGTGAAGAAGGGAGTAGGTTGTTTTATGGGTGAAGTCTCTAGGGTTTATTTGTTTCAGCGTGAAGGGGGCTAAAGGGCCTGTTACAGGTTCAGTGAGGTTTGTTTTGAGGGGTTATCTGGCATGAATCAGAGGCTTTCAGTGAGGTGTGCTAGGTGGAGAGCTGTGAGGGGTTTAGGTTCGCCGAGAGATTCAGAGGATCGAAGATGATGGAGAGAGTGGATGAGGTCTGGTCGAGAGTCAGGGATCATGAGAGAGTATGAGTGAGGTCTGTTTAGGCGAGAGAGAGCTTTGTTTGTTTGCAATGAGTGAGGAAGATAATGGAGGATGGCATGTGCGTGAGGGTTAGGTGAGATTATGGGTTTGTGTAATGGGCGTGTAAGGAAGAAAGTTAGTGGAGTGTGGGGTATTGTTGTTTGATTTGTTTATGGAGTGGGGGAAGTTGTTTCACGTGGGTGGGGAGATTGGTTTGTTTTGTGTTTGGTCACGTGGGAGGCTTGGCATTTTGTGTTTGGTTGAAATTATTTGGTGGAATATGGAAAAATGGGTGGCTAATGTGGGGCATGGAAAATGTGGCATTTTGGTTTGTGAACCGGGCCGAGGATAAATTAAAATTGAGACCGAACGAGCGAACCTGGAGCTTGAACAAGCGAACCAAATCCAATAAAAATGTCAATTCTTGACCATTCCCTTCCGACGACCGCTTTCCGCAACTTCCGCAACTAAAAAAGTAGTGCCTCCATTCGAGGCTCATCATTGGGCTGATATGCAAAAATGCAATGCCTACAGTCGCCCCCACTTTGATGGGATCTATGCAGTGTGTGACAATGACAGTCTTATCAAAGTTCGTGCAATACATTTTTACTTACCTGGCTCGCCAGCTGCCACCTGACTTACCTGCTGCTTCGAGCTGAGCTGATGATGCAATAGACCTTGATCCTGGGACGCATCCCAATACCTGCAACTGACAACGGGGGCCTCGACCTTGGGACACATCCCAATACCGCTGACAAATTGGGCCTCGGCCCGGGGATGCATCCCCAAAATATGATGCAGTGGGTCCACGACCCTGGGACGCATCCCGATAACTACAACCAACAGGGGCCTCGACCCTGGGACGCATCCCAATACCGCTGACAAAATGGGCCTCGGCCCGGGGACGTATCCCCAAAATATGATGCAGTGGGTCCACGACCCTGGGACGCATCCCGATAACTGCAACCGACAACATGGGCCTCGACCCTGAGACGCATCCAAATACCATTGACAAAATGGGCCTCGGCCCGGGGACGCATCCCCAAAATATGATGCAGTGGGTACCTCGACCCTGGGCACCTCGACCCGGAACTACAATCGATTAATTAATATATTCGATATATTAAAAGAAATTGGATTTCGACGCGGAATTAAAATTAGATATTAATTCGGGCGAACGAGTTAATTTAGAATTAATTCGTTAGCGACGTGAATAGTGATTTCGCTAGGCATAATCATTTAATTACGTCGCAACGGAAAATTCGTTAATTTGGAATTAGCGAACCCGAGCCTGGGATTGTTTGCGAGCGCATTCGCATTTAGAATTCGAGTGCGGCACGCAAGTCAAATCAAGCGTCAAATCGCTAGTCGCATCTAGCGTCACATCATTCGTCAATCAAGTGATAGATGTCTTTCACTTTGAGTGATTAACGCCAGTCAATATTCATTGATTGATGGAGTTTATGTGAGTGGTTGGAGCCTTAAAGGCTTGACTTTTTGAAAGCCAAATTCATTGTAAATGAATTTGAAATTCACATTTGTGTATTAGATACACAAATTAGAAACCAACCACACAACTCTCCTCTCTTTCTTCTCCTCTCTCTCACGCCCAACAAGGGCATTTCTTCACTGGTTTGGAAGCTCACTGCCGAGAGCCAAGAAGGAAATGGGAAGCAAATTGTGTTGATTTTGCGGCAAAATCATCAAGAGCTAGCACTCCGAGAGACATACGAAGGTGATAGGGAAGTCCACCCATGAGCTTGGAATCAAATCACAAAGCTTGGAGCTTGATGAAGATGATTGAAGCCGAAAATGGAGGAAGGACAGAAGCTCACTACCGTGAGCTGTTGATGAGCAGAAAAATAATTTTGTTCGTTGCCGCATCGCTCAACCAATCGATGTGAGTATTCCGCAACTCCCTCGTTGTATTCTCACTTGTTTCATGCTTGTTAAATGATCTTGGGATGCTTTATAAGGACCAACAGGGATCTCATGGGTCGCTTCCCGAAGATTCACCGATGACGTATGACTCAAACATTATTAATCTGGGATTAATTAGAAGAGAGAGAAAATTAATTTAGGATTAATTACGGTGAGAATTTTATCTAGGATAAAATTCAACTAGAAGAGAGAGAACGATTAATTTGGAATTAATCGATAAAATAATATATTCGATATATTAAATGAAATTAGATTTCATAACGAAATTAAAATTAGATTTTTAATTCGGGCGAACGAATTAATTTAGAATTAATTTGTCAGCGACATAAATAGTAATTTTGCTAGGCATAATTATTTAATTAAATTTGATTTAATTACGTCGCAACGGAAAAATTTGTTAATTCGGAATTAACGAACCCGAGCCTAGAATGTGTTTGCGGGCCCACTCGGATTTTGAATTAAGTGGGGACCACAAGTCACATCACCTAGTCACTTTAATCAACTTTTAGTTGATGGGATTTGGTGGGTGGTTGATAACTTGTAAAACACACAATTTGAAAGGTGAATGACTTAATACCAAATATTTGGTATATCTTATTTTTGATTTTTGAAATCAAATACAAGTCAACATTTTTCATTCTCCTTTATCTCTCCAAAAACGCCACTCTCTCTTTCACGCCAATATGGCAACTCCCAACTCTCTCAATTTGTTCACTTTGCTGTGAATTTCAATGGTGATAAGGAAGAGTTTTGTTGCAAAATTCATCATAAGGTAGCACTTAAAGAGTCATTCAAAGGTGTTAGGGACACTAATCCATGAGTTTGGAATTCAAGGACATGCTTGGAAGCTCAACATACATAAAAGTATAAGCTTGGAGCAACTTCTCAAAGGCAAAAGTTTTGAACTCTCCGCCAACATCCAAGCCGATCAAAGTGAGTATTTCCGCCATCTTACTTTGTTGATTCACACATTTCATATACTTAATATGATCTTGGTTCTACCTAGAAAACCCAACAATGTCAAGACGGAAGTATCACTTCAGTCATATGGAGATGATGATCACGCAGGGATACATAACCGGTTCTCTATTATGTTACAACTATCGGGATAATATGACAAGGTCATGATTATCCGATTACAGAGACTAGTTGCTTGTGATCTGATATATGCTTCGTAGGGGCAGACAATATTCCAGCCCCAGGCCTTACATGTGACATCTGATATTGGATCGCTATACGAAATACTATGTATACTACGCCTGTTATAGATTATATATTCCTTAAAGAATATTTCTGGAGAATTAGGTAGGCACGACGCTTTGCTAGAAGCCAACCATGTCACGTAAATCGGTAAGAACGTGATACGAGGTACGCACGTGTTCGGATAGTCCGACGACCCGATTTACTGCCAACATATCCAGGGATCTCATGGGTCGCTTCCCGAAGATTCACCGATGAAGTATGACTCGAACATATTTAATCTAGGATCAATTATAAGAGAGAGAAAAATTAATCTATGATTAATTGCGGAAAGATTTTATCTGGGATAAAATTCAATTTGAAGAGAGAGAATGAATATTTTGGAATTAATCGATAAAATAATATATTCGATATATTAAATGAAATTAGATTTCATAACGGAATTAAAATTGGATTTTAATTCGGGCAAACGAATTTATTTACAATTAATTCGCGAGCGACTTTAATAGTAATTTTCTAGAGATAATTATTTAATTAAATTTGATTTAATTACGTCGCAACGAAAAATTCGTTAATTCAGAATTAACGAACCCAAGCCCGAGATATGTTTGCGGGTCCAGTCCTATTTTGAATCAAGTGGGGCCCACATCAAGTCACAGCATTAGTCACCTTTTTGTATGGAAGTCACATCAACTTTGAGTGATGTGAGTTAAGTCACTTTTGGTGATGGAGGTGGTTGAGAGCATTAAATGAATTTTTGGCTCTCAACACTTTTGGTTTTTGGTTTTGAATAAACCATATACAATTTTTGTATTGGATTATTGTAATTATTTTAGAAACAAAACACAAGACAAAAATAAAAGCTCTCATTTTCTTTCTCTCTTGGCCGTGAGCCTCCATACACCAAAGGATGATTTTTGTTGCAAATCTCTTCCAAAGCTAGCATTTAAATTTCATACTAGGGTGATAGGGAAACCTTCCCATTGAGTTTGGAATCTCAAATCATTGAAGCTTGGAGCTCAACATCATTCAAAGAAAGCTTGGAGGATTTCAAATGAAGCAAATTTTTTTTTTATCAACACATCCTACCAACCGATCATTGTAAGTATATTTCCGCTATACTTATTTACGTATTCACATGATTTTATGCTTGAAATGATCTTGGTTTGACCTTAGAAACCCAACAATGGTATCAGAGCCTATTTAAGCATGAAATTGAATTTAGGGTTTATAATCTTAATTTGGGTATTTTTGATTTGAGAATGATTTAATCAAATTGTTTGTTTGAGTATGCTTAGATAATGTTAACTTAGAGTTATGCATGATCAATTTGATGAAAAATTAATTGGATTAATTTTCCCCAAGAAGTTTGCTTGGCCGAATGTTGTAGAACCCTAAGCTCATGGTGATTTTGATTTTTGGACCATTGGATGTGTTTAAAATGCATGGATAAATTGATTTGTGATTTAATTGGATTGAAATCAAAATTAATGAAAAAAAATCCCTAATTGCCGTGAGCATTAAAGCATGGAATGAGTTGATTTTGTTTCAATATTGTTGGACATGTATTGATAATATTAAAGCGTGATTAATTATGTAAATTTGTATTTTTGAAATGTTGATTTGAATAATTAATTGTGACTATACACTTTAATTAATTAAATCATGATATTTGGAATATTAAAATTTAATTAGTTAGGCTTAATTTGGAATTGGGCTAAAATTATTGTATTTGGGCCTAATGGGCTTAGTTGAGCCACGTTGGTTTAAGACAATTGGATTGGATCCAAATTGGGACTAAAACCATTCCATTAAGTACAAATATAATAAATGGGCTTTTAAACAATTAATTGGGCCTAATGGGCCAAAATTAATTTTGTGGCAAAGGGTGATTCCTTATTGGTCTTTGGTTGCCAAAGTCCATGCCTTAATAAATTAATTGAAAGTCCATTGGACTTTAATTAAATTGACATTGGATGTTAATTGGGCTTTGAGACCCATTAATATTAGATTTAGAATCTAAGTCGTAAATGTGCATTAAGAGTGTAATTATTTAATTTGGAATTAAATATAGAATTAGTATTGAATACAAATTAAATCGGATTTAAAATTGTAGTTCGATATAATTCAAGAATTCGTACTCTGAGTACTTATTCTTAAACGAGTTGGACTCGCGCAAATCAAATCGTTGTTTGAACATTGGATGGTCACTTAATTCAAAGATTAATTAATTGGATTAGATTAATTGAATAACATGCTTTGTGCGAATACATGGATGTGTTTTATGAATAATGTATATCGGATGGATATTAGATGGGTGAGGGCAATTTTGGAAATTGTTGTAATAAATTTAGAATTTATTAAATTGGACCTGCGTGTCCAGCCTTTATCTCTCGATTCTTTGTAATTCTCTTCTCACCAATTCCCCTCAATGTAATGAGGTTTCTTTGATGTATTATGTAATTTGGTAGAAGTTAGAATAGTGCTAGCTGGGAAGAGGAAAGGGAGTGATTTGTTCTAGGAACAATTTGTGAGATATCCATCCGCATATCATTATTAATTTATTTACCGCGCCTTATTATGCTTTTAGAATGCATGCTTAAGGGTGTATGACGATACCTAATCAAAGATAATTATTTGGTTGCCAATTACGCGAAAATCCCTCAACAAATATTAAGTGTTTTCCTTCCATTGAATGATTCATTCTCAAGATCCAAGATTGGAATTGGTATGTTGGCCAAAGTCAAGACCTTTGTCCATCGCGGATGTGTTTGAATCATGAAGGCTTTGTTCTATATCATATGTCTTGCCCAAGTTGTGATTTGTTGGCCAAAGTCAAGATCACTTCTTGTTCATCAACATTGATTACGAAGCTTTCCAAGGTAATGGGTCCCGCTTAACTGGAATCATTAAGCTTGTTGAGCCAAAGCAAGGCTTAGTAGATTCAGAGGAAAAAGGTTAGGAAAATATATTGGATATATTGGCATATATATTGATATATGTTCGACTTGAGGTCCACCTACCGGATCTAGGAATTGGATGAGATCTAATTGATCTTAGAGATCTACCTAGTTAAATATCATACAACTTGTTGTCCAAAATGTGTGTAATGGCGCGAACTTCCTGATTGGGATATGAACCTCAGGATTTTCCTAAGGGCTGACAGGATGCTCTATACGATAGAGAGGACCTCTCGGGCCTAAGCCTGGAAATGAGCAGCCGCTTGAGTTGAGCCTTGGAAGACTCATAGGGATGACAACTCAACTGCTCAGTCTGTCATGCTCGCTGCGATGACCACTCAATTTCGTCGCCAAAACAAGGGATTGTATCCCTATTACTATGATGGAAAAATTGAAGGACCTTCATCGATCTAACCTTAGATCGCAAAGGTATGAATTGCAGAAAAAGCTATTTCGCTCACGAATGTCAAATGGTACATCTGTTGAGCACCATATGTCACAGATGATGCTGTCATTGAATAGCTAGGTCAGCTAGGCATAACCTTGTGGCTGAGACTTCGTAGATTTGATCTGCAGTCTCTTCCTGACAGCTGGAGCGGGTTCTCATGAACTACAATATGATGAACCAAGACATCTCTTGGAGAGATGAGATGTCAATGCTGCGTGAAGTAGAAAAAGAGCCGATGAAGAGCAAAAAGTGCGAGGCGCACTTCGCTTCAACATCTCAGTCTTCCAAAGCTTGGTCGAAGGCAACTAGAGGTGTAAAGCAGAAGAAGAAGAAGAAGAAGAAGAAGAAGAAGGAAGCCAGGCCAAATATCAGAAGTGTCTAGGAAGGCCAAGGACAATCCCAAGTGATGCATGCAGTGTGGCAAACAGGGTACTGAAGCTGATTGCGTGAGTACAAGTGCACATGAGGAAATCAAAGCGGGCAAGGCACCGGCTTCAAGTATGTTTGTTTATGTTGGACAATTATAACCATGCGTCACTATTTGAAAAAGACATGTGGTTTTTGTTATAAAATTATATTGACAATGGAAATTGCATTTTTCATTTTGTAATTTGATTACTTAAATTATATAATGATAAAAATCCTTATGGATTAAGTGATATTAGAAGAGACAATATCACCCATAAGGTTTAATCATTAAAATACCCTAGTCGTAGTATTATCGAGCTGAGACACGATGAATGCGGAATAGACTAGTATTGCACTTGTGCATGTTATGGAAAGCGTAACAAGTATAGTTTATATGTTTAAAGTATGGATACTATGCAAGTGTGATAGGAGGTTGTGTTTACCGATGGTACGGAAACAGGTTCGATATGGATAGACCCACGGAATCCCATGGTAGTATTGACTAGTGTCCATGGGAATCCGAATCAGGGTAGTGTTGTTAGACAGTAATGACCCATAGCGTCACTATTTTGTAAATGATATTGTATTATTGTACAAAATTAACTATGTAGTAATGAAATTGCCTTTTACCGTTTTGTAATTTATTTACTTTGATATATAATGGTAAAAGTCCCTATGATTAGTTCCGGATTGTGATGATATGAGACGGTATCAATCCGTAAAGGTTTAATCATTAAATATCCCTAGTCGTAGTATTATCGAGATTGGACATCGATAATGCGGAATAGACTAGTACTGCACTTGTGCATGTTGTGAGGGCACAACGGCATAGTTCTCATATATTTAAGTATTGGATACTTATGCAAGTGCGGTAGGAGGTTGTGTTTTACCGATGGTACGGAAAACAGCTTCGCTCTGGATAGACCCCGCGGAGTCCCATTGGTAGTATGTCTGCGTGTCTATGGGAGTCCGCTTCAGGGTAGGTGCATATGATCTTAACCTGAGATTTGCATCGCTAGTACTTACGACAATCGGTAAAATTTAGTTTGGTGGTCCAGGGCTTTAACGGGTTCTGTGTACACCTCTTCTGGGTTTATCGAGAATCGTAGTGTACTGGGTGTGATGTCAAGATGGAAGTATCACTTCAGACATATGGAGATGATGATCGCGAGGGATACAGAACTAGTACTCTATAATGGTTGCAACCATCGGGATAATATGACTAGGTCAGGATTATCCGATTCAAAGAGACTGGTTGCTTGATGTCCGATATGTGTATCGTACGGGGCAGACACATCTCCAGCCCCAGGCCTTACATGTGATCATCCGATACTGGTTCGATATACACTATACTACGGTATACTACGCCTGTTATAGATCTAATATTCCAGTAAGAATATTTCTAGAGAATTGGGTAGGCATGGCGTTTTGCTAGAAGCTAACCTTGTCTTGTAAATCGGTAAAAACGTAGTACTTGGTACGTACGTGTTCGAATAGTTCGACAACCGGATTTACTGCCAACATATCTAGAGGTCTCTTGGGTCGCTTCCCGAAGATTCACCAATGACGTATGATTCAAACTCGATTAATCTTGGATTAATTACGGAGAGACTTTATCTTGGAAAGTACTATATAAAGAGAGAGAACGATTAATTTAGAATTAATCGTAAAATTATTATATTCGATATAATAATCGGAATTCGATTTCGACGCGAAATTAAAATTAGATTTTAATTCGGGCAAACGAGTTAATTTAGAATTAATTCGTTAGCGACGTAAATAATAATTTCGCTAGGCGCAATTATTTATTTAAATTCGATTTAATTAACGTCGCGACGTAAGTTCGGTATTTCGGAAATATCGGACCCGAACGCGTGAGTGCACGTGGGCCCACTTTCATTTGGAAACGTGTGGGGCCCACATGACACATGTCATTATTTGCATTATTTAATGTTGATGTATTGCATGAAGATAGTGTACAAAGCACTCAAGGGTAATGCATGGAAATTGAGTGTTAGACACTCTAAGCCTTTGCATGGTTTGTGTCATAAGTATATTAATTTAAATTATTATGACATAAATATAAATTGATTTTTGAGACAAAAATCATATTCTTTTTCCTCTCTAAATTACCGAAACAGTGGGCATTGTTTGGCTCTCCAATTCTTCATTGTTTTGTGTGGCAAGACAAGAAGAAAGTGTACTGAAGTTTGGAACTCTATGCACAACTTTGGCTAGCAACATCAAGGGATCATACAAGGTGTTATGGGAAACTCATCTTAGAGCTTGGAAGGATCAAATATAGCTTGGAGCTTCTTCTCTTTTCTGCTTGGCCGAATCCTTCACTGCACAAAGGAGCAAGTTTTGTTTCATCAAACGCATCCACATTCCGTTTTTGTGAGTATTGATTCCGCCATACTTCAATATAGTTCATTCTTTATAATATTTGCTTGTGCTTTTGATCTTGGGACATGGATTAGATTTCCAACAATGGTATCATGAGCTTAAAAAGCATGCAAATATATTAGGATGTTATTTGGGGAAAATTGTTTGAAGCATGATTTGATGAGTTTGCTTGATTAAATATGCTTAGATGTATGTTAAATAGATTATACATCATCAATTTCATGGAAAATAAATTGGATTAATTTTTCCAACCCAAATGAGGCTTGGCCGAATACATGCAAGCATGTGGACTAGATGATTTTTTAATTTTAAGACATTGGATGACTTGAAATAATATGGAGATGATGATTTGTAACTCGATTGGATTGAAAACGAAATCGGAACCATTTTAATCACCTTGGCCGAATGCTTGATGAAGATTAGGGACTTGATTTTTTGATTAAATAATGTTGGACATGTATTTAAGATAAAAATATGATTAATAGATTAATTTGATATTTTGGGAATATTGATTTAAAGGATTAATCATGAAAATACACTTTAATTAATTAAGTTATAAAATTTGGAATTTTAAAATTTGGTTAATTGGGCTTAAATTGGAATTGGGCCTAAAACTATTATATTTGGTCATAAATGGGCTTGGTTGGGCCAAGTAGATTTGGACCATTGGATTGGATCCAAAATGGGCCTAAATCACACCATTTAAGTCCAAATGTAATAAATGGGCTTTTATGTTTAATTGGGCCTTATGGGCTTGATATTGATTTTATGGCAAATGAGGGTGATTCCTTATTGGGCTTGGAAATTGGGTTTGACCCACATTGACCAAGCCCAAGCCTAATGAAATCAATAGAAAGCCCATCGGACTTTAATTAAACGGACATTAGATGTTAGTTGGGCTTTGAGACCCAATAGAACTAGATTTGGAATCTAAGTTATAAAAGCACAATAAAAGTGTAAATATTTAATTTAGAATTAAATAATAGGATTAGTATTGAATACGACTTAAATTGGATTTAACGAGTAGTTCGATATAATTCGTGAATTCATACCATATGTATTTATTCTCAAAACGAGTTGGACTCGCGCAAATGCAAACAATTGTTTGAACATTGTATTGTCACCTAATTAAAGACTAATTAATTGGATTTGATTGGTTGTATAACATGCCTTGAATGAATGAATGAATGTGGATGTGTGTATGAATAGTGTATATCGGATGGATATTAGAAGGGAAGGGTAATTTTAGAAATTATTGTAAATTTGGAATTTATAAATTGGACCTGCGTGTCCAGCCTTATCTCTTTATCTCTTTGTATTCTCTTCTCACCTAATTCCCCTCAATGTAATGAGGTTTCTCTTATTGTATTATGTAATTGGGTAGAAGTAGAATAGTGCTAGCGGGGAGAGGAAAGGGAGTGATTTGTTCTAGGAACAAGTTGTTTATATATCCATCCGCATATCACTATTACTTTACTTTACGCGCTTTATGATGTTTTAGAAGCATGCTTAAGGGTGTATGATGATGAGACCTAACAAAGATAAATTAATTGGTTGCCAATTACGCGAAAAATCCCTCAAACAATATTAAGCGATTTTCCTTCCGTTGAATGATTCTTTCTCAAGATCCGAAATTGGCATTGGTTTGTTGGCCAAAGTCAAGACCTTTGTCAATTGAGGATGTGTTTGAATCATGAGAGTTTTGTTCCACATCGGTGTCCTGTCCAAGTTGTGATTTGTTGGCCAAAGTCAAGATCACTTCTTGTCCATCGACATTGATTACGAAACTTTCCTTGTCAATGGGTCCCGCTTAACTGGAATCATTAGGTTTGTTGTGCCAAAGCCAAGGCTTAGTTGATTCAGAGGAAATGGTTAGGAAAATGTATTGGATACATTGACGTATGTATTAGATATATATGTTTCGGACTTGGATGTCCACCTACCGGATCTAGGAATTGGATGGGATCCAATTGATCTTCGAGATCTACCTAGTTAAATATCATACAACTTGTTGGCCAAAGTCAAGGTTGTGTGTTATTTAACGGGATCCTAGCCCACTAGGAAATTGGATTTCCCGAGTACTCAACAGAGGGTTAGAGACTTGTAGAAAATAGTGGGAGGCTAGTATTGAGTTTGCAATTTCATTCAGATACTTAGCTTTACGCGCTTACAAAATTTATTTCGTCAATTTTTAACATTAGTTGGACTAATAAAATGTTATTTTTCTTGTAACAGTTTGACTGTACCCATTTTATCGTTAACTAGATAGTTGGACTATCGTAGTTAAGATGGCAAGCAAGGTAAATGTCCGTGACATCATCATGGGTGACAATGTCTTTAAGGGGACAAACTTCGCTGATTGGGAAATGAACCTAAGGATAGTCCTTGGGGCGGAGAGGATACTGTATACGATACAAAGACCTCTCGGGCCTAAGCCCACTGAGCCACTTGAGCTGGAGTTATGGAAAACTCACAGTGATGATTGTGACACGGCTCAGTCGATCATGCTTGCTTCAATGACTCAACACTTTCGTCGCCAAAATAGGGACTTGGATCCTTATAATATGATGGCAAGATTGCAAGATCTTCACCGCACTAATAAGCGGATGGCGAGGTACGAGTTAGTGAAGAAAATCTTTCGCTCCCGTATGACTGATGGTAGTTCTGTTGAGGTCCATGGGACTCAAATGATAGCCGATATTGATGAACTGGCTAATATGGGTATAGTCTTGGAGTCTGAGCTGGCTATAGATGTACTTCTACAGTCACTACCCGATACTTGGAAACAGATTGTCATCAACTACAAACTGATGAATTCGGATGACACTCTTGGAGAGTTATTGTCGATTCTCAAGGAGTCAGAGAAAGAACTTCTGAAAGGCAACAAGCGCGAGGCGCACTTTGCAACAACATCTCAAACGCCGAAAGCTGGGCTCAAGGCAACTGGGGGTGTTAAGAAGAAAAAGCATAAGAACAAAGGCAAGGCCAAGTCAACAAAGGCTTCTGGGAAGCCAAGGGACAAGTCTCAAGATGTTTGCCTGAAATGCGGCAAGAGAGGTCACTGGAAGCGTGACTGCCGCATGAACAAGGGACATAAGGAGGACATACAGGCGGGCAAGGCTCCGGCCTCAGGTATGTTTGTTATTGAGATAAATATGACTACTTCTAGTCTTAATAAAAATTGGATTTTTGATTCTGGCTGTGGTTCTCATATTTGTACTGATGTGCAGGATCTGCATGATAGCAGGAGACTGGCTTCGGGGGAGGTAGATCTACGAGTTGGAAATGGAACTTCTGTTGCTGTTTTGGCCGTAGGCACTTTTGTTTTGGAACTGCCCTCGGGGCATGTACTTAAACTAAATGACTGTTATTTGTTCCTAGTTTAACTAGGAATATTATTTCTGTATCTTTGTTAACCCAGTATGGGTACACTTTTGTATTTAAAAACACCAGGTGTTATTTATATATGAATGAGATGCAGAAATTTGCAGTGCTGATGCAAATAATGGTCTTTATATTTTGAATATAAATGAATCTCCAAAATGTAAAATAACAAACAAAAGGCTCAAAATGAGTAATCCAAAAGAAGAAACTTATTTGTGGCATTGTCGTCTGGGACACATCAACAAGACTCGCATATCCACACTTTCGAAGAGTGGGTACTTGGACGGATTTGATCCAAATTCATATGACGTCTGCGAATCTTGTTTATTAGGCAAAATGCCTAAATCACCTTTTAGTGGTAAAGGTGAACGCGCCACTGAACTGTTAGCCCTCGTTCATAGTGACGTTTGTGGGCCCATGTCTAGCCAGGCTAGAGGTGGATATCGATACTTCGTAACTTTACGGATGATGCATCACGTTATGGTTATGTGTATCTAATGATGCACAAGTCGGAAACTTTTGAGAAATTCAAAGAGTTTCGACACGAAGTTGAAAAACAAACAGGCAAGAGTATTAAAACATTACGGTCGGACCGTGGTGGCGAATACTTAAGTAATGAGTTTCAAGATTACTTGAAAGAATATGGTATTCTTTCACAATGGACTCCTCCTGGAACACCACAATTAAATGGTGTGTCTGAACGGAGAAACCGTACCTTGCTTGACATGGTAAGGTCGATGATGAGTCGCACTGAGCTGCCTATATCCTTCTGGGGACATGCATTAGAAAGTGCAATTCTTATTTTGAATAGGGTTCCGTCAAAGTCTGTTGAACAGACTCCGTATGAGATATGGACAGGAAAGAAACCAGGTTTCTCATTCCTGAAGATTTGGGGTTGCTGGGCATACGTCAAACGTTTGGAAGGTACCAAACTTGAACCCAAATCAGATAAATGCCTATTTGTTGGATATCCTAAGGAAACCAAAGGATATTACTTCTATAACCCAAAAGAGAACAAAGTATTTGTTGCTCTACATGCGGTTTTCCTTGAGAAGGAATTCCTAAAGCAGTGTTTAGTGGGAGGAAAGTAGAACTCGATGAAAGTCGTAGTGATACTGTTCCTGGCAATGAATCGAGAACGGAACATGAACAGTCCATCCAGGATGAGACTGAACCACAATCTTCAATTACACAAGGACTACGTAGGTCGGAGAGAGTCAGGGTAATACCTGAGAGGTATGGATTCCTGATCTCACCTCATGTAGATATTAATCTTATTGAGGATACTGAACCGGCTACGTATGAGGAAGCGATACAAGGTATCGAATCCACTTTATGGCAAGAGGCCATGAAGGCCGAAATGGATTCCATGTATACCAACCAAGTTTGGACACTGGTTGATGCACCAGAAGGCGTAAAGCCTATTGGATGCAAATGGGTCTTCAAGAAGAAGACAGACATGGATGGCAACGTACAAACGTACAAAGCTAGGCTCGTAGCGAAGGGGTATCGTCAACAACTTGGAGTTGATTATGACGAAACTTTCTCACCCGTTGCCATGATTAAATCCATTCGGATAATGCTTGCAATAGCTGCATATTACGATTACGAAATATGGCAGATGGACGTTAAAACCGCTTTCCTTAACGGAAACCTGTTGGAGGATGTTTATATGCAACAACCTGACGGTTTTATCGCACCAAGACTTGCAAACAAGGTTTGTAAGTTAAATCGGTCCATTTATGGACTGAAGCAAGCATCGAGGTCATGGAACCAACGTTTTGATGAGGTCATAAAAGAATATGATTTCATTCAAAACGTAGATGATCCTTGTGTATATAAGAAGGTTAGTGGGAGTGCACTGACTTTTATTGTCCTTTATGTCGACGATGTATTGCTTATAGGCAATGACATTCCCATGTTAACGTCGGTGAAAGCTTGGCTTTCATTGAAATTCTCCATGAAAGATCTGGGAGAAGCAGCTTTTATTCTAGGAATAAAGATCTACCGGGATAGATCTAGAAGGCTACTTGGACTCTCCCAGAGTACATATATTGATAAAGTGTTGAAGAGATTCAACATGGATCAGTCCAAGAAGGGACTGTTGCCAACATCACATGGCGTCTTTCTATCTAGGGACATGTGTCCTAAAACACAAGATGAGAGAGACAACATGAGTCGGACTCCGTTCGCCTCGGCAGTCGGATCGATCATGTATGCCATGATATGTACACGACCTGATGTGTCCTATGCTTTGAGCATGTGCAGTCGATATCAGGCCGATCCAGGACAGGATCACTGGATGGCGGTTAAGAATATCCTTAGGTATCTTAAAAGAACTAAGGATGTTTTCTTAATCTATGGAGATGGAGAACTTGAGGTATCTGGGTATACCGATGCAAGTTTCCAAACCGACAGAGACGACTTCAAGTCGCAAACCGGGTACATATTTTGCTTGAATAACGGAGCAGTGAGCTGGAAATCTTCCAAGCAAGATACTGTTGCCGATTCAACAAACTGAAGCGGAGTACATTGCAGCAGCTGAAGCAGCAAAAGAGGCAGTTTGGATCCGTAAATTCCTAATTGGATTAGGAGTAGTTCCGTTAGCAGCTGAGCCCGTTGCATTGTATTGTGACAATAGCGGGGCTATAGCACAGGCTAAGGAACCAAGGTCTCATCAACGATCCAAACATGTTCTTCGACGATTCCATCTGATTCGAGAGATCATACATCGTGGCGATGTGAAGATCGAGAAGATCGCATCAGAGGATAATATTGCAGATCCGCTGACGAAGGCTATTCCTCGGGAAAAGTTTGAGCGACATGTACATAGTTCAGGTATTAGATGCTTGAGTGACTGGCTATAGGCCAAGTGGGAGATTGTTAGACAGTAATGACCCATAGCGTCACTATTTTGTAAATGATATTGTATTATTGTACAAAATTAACTATGTAGTAATGAAATTGCCTTTTACCGTTTTGTAATTTATTTACTTTGATATATAAATGGTAAAAGTCCCTATGATTAGTTCCGGATTGTGATGATATGAGACGGTATCAATCCATAAAGGTTTAATCATTAAATATCCCTAGTCGTAGTATTATCGAGATTGGACATCGATAATGCGGAATAGACTAGTACTGCACTTGTGCATGTTGTGAGGGCACAACGGCATAGTTCTCATATATTTAAGTATTGGATACTTATGCAAGTGCGGTAGGAGGTTGTGTTTTACCGATGGTACGGAAAACAGCTTCGCTCTGGATAGACCCCGCGGAGTCCCATTGGTAGTATGTCTGCGTGTCTATGGGAGTCCGCTTCAGGGTAGGTGCATATGATCTTAACCTGAGATTTGCATCGCTAGTACTTACGACAATCGGTAAAATTTAGTTTGGTGGTCCAGGGCTTTAACGGTTCTGTGTACACCTCTTCTGGGTTATCGAGAATCGTAGTGTAGTGTACTGGGTGTGATGTCAAGATGGAAGTATCACTTCAGACATATGGAGATGATGATCGCGAGGGATACAGAACTAGTACTCTATAATGGTTGCAACCATCGGGATAATATGACTAGGTCAGGATTATCCGATTCAAAGAGACTGTTGCTTGATGTCCGATATGTGTATCGTACGGGGCAGACACATCTCCAGCCCCAGGCCTTACATGTGATCATCCGATACTGGTTCGATATACACTATACTACGGTATACTACGCCTGTTATAGATCTAATATTCCAGTAAGAATATTTCTAGAGAATTGGGTAGGCATGGCGTTTTGCTAGAAGCTAACCTTGTCTTGTAAATCGGTAAAAACGTAGTACTTGGTACGTACGTGTTCGAATAGTTCGACAACCGGATTTACTGCCAACATATCTAGAGGTCTCTTGGGTCGCTTCCCGAAGATTCACCAATGACGTATGATTCAAACTCGATTAATCTTGGATTAATTACGGAGAGACTTTATCTTGGATAAAGTACTATATAAAGAGAGAGAACGATTAATTTAGAATTAATCGTAAAATTATTATATTCGATATAATAATCGGAATTCGATTTCGACGCGAAATTAAAATTAGATTTTAATTCGGGCAAACGAGTTAATTTAGAATTAATTCGTTAGCGACGTAAATAATAATTTCGCTAGGCGCAATTATTTATTTAAATTCGATTTAATTAACGTCGCGACGTAAGTTCGGTATTTCGGAAATATCGGACCCGAACGCGTGAGTGCACGTGGGCCACTTTCATTTGGAAACGTGTAGGGCCCACATGACACATGTCATTATTGCATTATTAACTAAATACATGTCCACAGGTGTATTTAGTCTTAACCTGAGACTTGCATCGCTAGTACTTGCGACAATCAATACGCTTTGGTTTTTGGTCGTCCGGGATTTAACAGGATTCTGTGTACGCCTCTTCTGGATTTTTTTGAGAAATCGTAGTGTACTGGGTGTGCGTCAAGACTTGAAGTATCACTTCAGTCATATGGAGATTATGATCACGCAGGCATACAGAACTGGTACTCTAATGGGTTGCAACCATCGGGATAATATGACAAGGTCATGATTATCCGATTAAGAGACTAGTTGATGTGATCCGATATATGCTTCGTACGGGGCAAACACTATTCCAACCCCGGGCCTTGCATGTGACATCTGATACTGGATCGAAATACGCAATACTACATATACTACGCCTGACATAGATTATATATTCCTTTAAGAATATTCTGGAGAATGGGGTAGGCACGGTGCTTTGCTAGAAGCCAACCATGTCTCGTAAATCGGTAGAACGTAGTACGAGGTACTCACGTGTTCGGATAGTCCGAAGACCGAATTTACTGCCAACATATCCAGGTATCTCATGGGTCGCTTCCCGAAGATTCACCGTTGATGTATGATTCGAACATAATTAATCTAGGATTAATTACGAAGAGATTTTATCTGGGATAAAATACTATTATAACAGATAGAACGATTAATTTGGAATTAATCGATAAAATAATATATTCGATATATTAAATGAAATTAGATTTCATAACGTAATTAAAATTTGATTTTAATTTGGGTGAACGAATTAATTTAGAATTAATTAATTCACGAGCGATGTGAATAGTAATTTTACTATGCATAAATTATTTATTAAATTTGATTTCATTACGTCGCAATGGAAAATTCGTTTAATTCGGAATTAACGAACCCGAGCCCGGAATGTGTTTGCGGGCCCACTCAGATTTTGAATTTAGTGGGGCCCACAAGTCACACATCGCAATCATATCGCAAGTCACTTAGTGATGGAAGTCATGTCACCTTTTTGTGATTGACATTAGTCATATTGGTGATGGGAGTAGTTGGAAGCTTTAATTGCTTTTTCCTCCAATTTTTGGTAAAGCCTTTGGAAAATGATATACCATTTTTGCCTTTAATTTTCATAACTTGTATTTTGTTTTAGAAACAAACAAAAGAAAAACAAAAACTCTTTCTTTCTTTCTCACCTTGGCCGAATACTACAACGATTATTGGGGAAATTTTTTTGCAAAATTTCTCAATTGCTAGCACACAAAGATTCATACAAATGTGATAGGGAAACCATTCCCAAGAGCTTGGAATCAATCTTAAACCTTAGAGCTTGGAGATCAACTTCAAATAGAAAGCTTGGAGACTTTCAAATGGAGAAAATTTTTATTTCTACTATTCTCCTTTACATATTCACACTATTTTATGCTTGGATTGATCTTGGGATGACTTTAGAAACCTAACAAGTTATATAAATAAACATGTCTACTTCTAGTTTTAAATATTGGATTTTTTATTCTGGTTGTGGTACTCATATATGTACTGATGTGTAGGATCTGCGGATTAGCAGGAGACTGGCCTCATGAGAGATTGACCTCCTTGTTGGAAATGGGACTCGAGTCACCGTTTTGGCCGTTGGGACTATATTTTGGAACTGCCCTCGGGGCATGTACTTAATCTTTCAGGCTATTATTTGTACCTAGTTTGACTAGAGGATATTATATCTTTATCTTTATTGGCCCAATGTGGCTATACGTTGTTTTTAGAAACACTAGGTGTTTTATGTATAAAAATGATATGGAGGTATGCAGTGCTGATGTGAATAATGGTATTTATTTTTGAATATAAATCATCTCAAACATATATGTAACAAACAAAAGGCTTAAATTAAGTAACAAAGATGAAACTTATATATGGCATTGTCGTCTGGGACACATTAACAAGACTCGCATATCCACACTTTCGAAGAGTGGGTACTTGGATGGATTTGATCCAAATTCATATGACGTCTGCGAATCTTATTTATTAGGCAAAATACCTAAAACACCTTTTAGTGGTAAAGGTGCACGTGCCACCGAACTGTTAGCCCTCGTTCATAGTGACGTATGTGGGCCCATGTCTAGCCAGGCTAGAGGTGGATATGAATACTTCGTAACCTTTATGGATGATGCATCACGTTATGGTTATGTGTATCTTATGATACACAAGTCGGAAACCTTTGAGAAGTTCAAAGAATTTTGACACAAAGTAGAAAAACAAACCGGCAAAAGTATTAAAACATTACGGTCGGACCATGGTGGAGAATACTTGAGCAATGAGTTTCTCGATTACTTGAAAGAGTATGGTATTCTTTCACAGGGGACTCCTCCCGGAACACCGCAATTGAACGTTGTGTCCGAACGGAGAAACCGAACTTTGTTAGACATTGTAAGGTCAATGATGTGTCACACAGAGCTACCTATTTCCTTCTGGGGATATGCATTGAACAGTGCAACTTATTTTGAATAAGGTTTCGTCAAAGTCTGTTCAACAGACTCCATATGAAATATGGACAGGAAGAAACTAGGTTTCGTCAAAGTCTGTTCAACAAATAAGATTTGAGGTTGCTAGGCATACGTTAAACGTCTGCATGGTACCAAACTTGAACCCAAATCGGATAAATGCCTATTTGTAGGATTTCATAGGGAAACCAAAGGATATTACTTCTATCACCTATAAGAGAACAAAGTATTTGTTGTTTTACATGCATTTTTCCTTGAGAAGGAATTCCTAAATGCAGTGGTAAGTGGGAGGAAAGTAGAACTCGATGAAAATCAGAGTGATACTGTTCCTGGCACAGAATCCTTAACGGAACACGAACAGTTTATCAGAGATGAGACTGTACCAGAATCTTCGAGTACACAAGAACTGCGTAGATCGAAGGGAGTCAGAAAACAACCTGAGAGGTATGGGTTTCTGATCTCACCTCATGTAGATATTAATCTTATTGAGGATAGTGAGCCGGCTACGTATGAGGAAGCGATACAAGGTATCGACTCTGGTTTATGGCAAGATTCCATGAAGTCCGAAATGGATTCCATGTACACCAACCAAGTTTGGACACTGGTTGATGCACCAGAAGGCGTAAAGCCTATTGGTTGCAAATGGGTCTTCAAGAAGAAGACCGACATGGATGGCAACATACAAACATAAAAAGCTAGGCTTGTAGTGAAAGGGTATCATCAACGACATCGTGTCGATTAGGACGAAAATTTTTCACCCGTTGCCATGATTAAATCCATTCAGATTATGCTTGTTATTGCTGCATATTTCAATTACGAGATATGGCAGATGAACGTCAAAACCGCTTTCCTTAACGGAAACCTTTTGGAGGATGTTTATATACAACAGCCTGATGGTTTTGTCGTACCAAAACATGCATACAAGGTTTGCAAGTTAAATCGATCCATTTATGGATTGAAGCAAGCATCGCGTTCTTGGAATCAACATTTTGATGAGATCATAAGAGAATATGATTTCGTTCAAAAGGAGGATGATCCTTGTGTATATAAGAAGGTTAGTGGGAGCGTACTGACATTCATTGTTCTTTTATGTCGATGATGTATTACTTATTGGCAAGGACATTCCCATGCTACAATCGGTGAAAGCTTGGCTTTCATTAAAATTCTCCATGAAGGATCTGGGAGAAGCAGCCTTTATTCTAAGAATAAAGATCTACCGGGATAGATCTAGAAATCTGCTTGGACTCTCCCAGAGCTCATATATTGACAAAGAGTTGAAGAGATTCAACATGGAACAGTCTAAGAGGGGACTGTTGCTAGTGTCACATGGCGTCACTCTATCTAAGGACATGTGTCCTAAAACTCAAGATGAGAGAGACAACATGAGTCAGATCATGTTCGCCTCGGCAGTCGGATCGATCATGTATGCCATGATATGTACGCAACCTGATGTCTCGTATGCTTTGAGCATATCTAGTCGCTATCAGACCGACCCAGGTGATGGTCATTGGATGGCGGTTAAGAATATCCTTAAGTATCTTAAACGAACTAATGATGCTTTCTTAATCTATGGAGATGGAGAACTTGAGGTAACTAGGTATACCAATGCAAGTTTCCAAACCGATAAAGACGACTGTAAGTCACAATCCGGGTATATATTTTATTTGAACAACGGAGCAATAAGCTAGAAATCTTCCAAGCAAAAGACTGTTGCCGATTCAACAACAGAAGCGGAGTATATTGCTGCAGCTGAAGCAACGAAAGAGGCAGTTTGGTTCCGTAAATTCCTAATTTGATTAGGAGTAGTTTCGTTAGCAGCTGAGCCCGTTCTATTATATTGTGACAATAACGGGGCTATAGCACAGGCTAAGTGTAGGCACTGCATTTTTTCATATAAGTCCCAATGATGAGTCTCGTATGGAGACACTACCACTTTAGATTATGGAAGTCGCGGGAAACGGACGTCATAAGGGAAGATTCAAAAATTGACATATTGTTGGATTTGATTCGCTTGATTAGCTTCAGGTTCCCTTGTTGGACCTCTGTTTCAAAACACACCCTTAGCCCACACCACTAAACTAAACATCTAAGCCCACCAAATGGACCAAAGTCTCGCCCAAACAAGACCCTAAGCTACACGCCCAAACACCTTCCAAAATACTAAATAACACATTAAACAGATGCATAAATCAAGCCAAATCCTCTTCATAAATTAAATAAATCTCATGGATCCCTTGCCTAATTAAACCAAATCATATCCCTAACTAAAAAAGAATAAATCAAATTAAATCAAATCACTTCCCTAATTAAAAGATTTTTCCTTATCACATAACAATTAAAAATATCTCCCATTAATGCACAAATCTTTTCCTTCTCAAACAAAGATAGCCCCCATCCCTTTGCCTATAAAAAGAACCCTTCACCAACACATTAAACCACTGGCTCATTCTCACGGCAAAAACACAAAAGAAAACCCTAATACACAAAGCCTTCATTCACGCCACTCCACTCACCGCCTCTCGCACTTCACATAGCCCCCACCTCACGCCACAAACACAATCCATTCACGCATTGCCCCTCTCACGCACAAAGCACCTGCCCTAACCTGCACCCTCCAGATCACGTCACCAGCCCTCACACCAACAGCCCCAACTCACGCATAAGCCTTTAACGCTACCCCCTCATTCTTCATGCAATAACACAGCCAGCACACACACACGTAAACTGCCTCACAAACCACCCAAAAAAACTGCCAGCAACTGCCGCACATTCCCTCACCAAACAGCCCCACTGCAATGCCCCAAACTGCACGCACACACCCCCACTGCACTGCCCAGTTTTCCACAGAAATAGACACTTAAAACTGCCCAGAAAATACCCCAAAACTGCCGCATAAACTACCCAGATTTTAGCCTTAAAACCACACAAAACAGCAGCCCAATACCCCTAAAAACCCGCCAAAACAGTCCCTTAATTACCAAAAAAGAGTGACCAGAAAATACAACACAAACAACAGCAAAACGGAGTGAAAACAACAGCCAAAATAGCGAAACTGTGAGGAAAAATATTGGATTAGTGAACTAGGAAAGTTGCAGAATATCAACCCTTCCGACGGCCGTGTAACGCACTTTCGAGAGACGACAAAAAAGGTTAGACCTGAAGGCACCTTCTTTATTTATTATTCTTCATTTTTTTTTTATTTTAATATATTATAGCATGAGAGTCATTTGTTGATGCATGATGTGAATTCCGAGTGAATGGAATGTGTGTTCTCTTTCGTGGTATATCGGATGGAAACCAGGATGTAAATTTCGTAGCCGAATCCGAATGGAAGGTAGTGTGGTTTGCACTCGGGATACAATGCCACGTACTATATAAGAGACACACGTATTTCGTTTCATCCAAACATATATGCGAGTATTATTTAGTCTAGTATGTTATTTATTTTTTTAGCATGATTTAGTCTAGTATGTTATTTATTATTAGCATGATTTAGTTGTTTATTTGTTAAGCATAAGTAGTTATTTGTTTTGCGTTTGGAATTTGCATTAGGTTTATGTTGTTGTTTGCTTTTCGCATTATATAATTGAAATATGTTCATGAGATTGACGTGTGTTGTCGTGTGTTATGAGGACTTATTTTCCGAGCATGCAAACTTAGACATAGGATTTATCTTTATGAATATGAACTAGATATAGGTTGTTCTTGAGCATGTTGCGTAGATTCGGTTAAGATATTGCACAAATCACATCATTATAAGTGGCATATGTAAGGGACCATTCCGAACCCAACAGGTTTGAGGTCTTCCCTTGCGAGGGGTGAGTGCGGCCTTAAATCTTTGTCCCGGTTCACACCGAGTGGCAACTCCATGTTATTTCTCTGGTTTAGTTCCTCGCAAGCTATTCCGTACTCCCAACTGGGCCACGAGCCTGGAACAGCGTCGGCGATTTCTGTGTCCTACAGTCTGGAAACTCCACTGGGGATAGAGAATTGGCCCCGAAATAATGTCTTGTAATATTTGTGATTTGTGCTTTAGTTAACCGTGTCTATAGTGGGTTGAAGGGGTTTAATCAAAGGCATTCT
Organism: Zanthoxylum bungeanum; assembly: GCA_019454045.1. Lineage (NCBI taxonomy): Eukaryota > Viridiplantae > Streptophyta > Magnoliopsida > Sapindales > Rutaceae > Zanthoxylum > Zanthoxylum bungeanum. The sequence goes on along the minus strand of SKCR01035418.1, from coordinate 97,109 downwards.
TAAGGCTAGGTGATGGTTTGGTGTCTTCCTTCATTCACTACCTTTCTATAAGGAAAAGTTGTGAAGGCACCTAGATAATCATTAACCGTAGCTCGTTATGACAAACTAATTTGGAGGACTTGTTGTTTATTCCTGTCACCAAGGCGATAAGAGCCTAAGAGGCTTGGTTATTTAAGAGAGTTCGCTCCACCCTCCCTCTTGGGAATCTACAATAGGAAATCCATTTGACAGTTAGTCACACACCATAACTCGTTGGCACATACCTTAAGGTATAAAAAAGGTGCGCTCACTTGGCCGCTCGGACCCTTGAGTGGGGAGACCTAGTTGTGGGTAACCCTTCGTCAACGAGAGCCTTTGTCTATACCCCTATAAACCCACATGTGAACCTTAGTTGTAGGACTAATAGAAATTATTTCTTTATGTTTATGTTTAGGACCATCGTCATTTGGATCCAATTGGACCTTTTGTCATGAGGTATGGGCTTGTTGGGCTATTTAAACTGGGACGAGTCTATGCTTATGGAAATTGGGCCAAAAGCTTCTAAAATGCCTATGGGCCATTCTTTGTTTAGGCCTTTTATCATTTGAAGTTGGTTAGCCATGTTATCGTAAAAGTGTAAACTTGTTGGGCCTTTTCAACTGGGCAAGTTTGCACCGTGTAATAGTATGGTTGGATGCTTTGAAATGATAATGGCCGACTTATATATTCCATGCATCGAACGCATCTCATTCATCTCATTCATCTCATGCATCATGTTAACCCCTGTGTCTTAAAAGCCATCATAGATATCCGTTGGGTTAGAGAAGAAAGAAAGATTTGTCAAAAAGAGTTTAGCAAATATGGATATCGGGAAAAGAAAGTCGAGAAACATAAAATTTTACGGCAAGGATAGAAAGACTATGGTGGGCCCAAAAAAAATGAAAAAAAAATGAAAAAAAAATTTTGTTGTTTGTTTTTAGTCCTTGATAGTTAGACATAAGTCCAATGATGAAATCGTTTGCTTTAGGGTGAAATCTTAAAAACGATAAATCTTGATGTGCTTTTATTTGACACTTTGAGTGATTGATCTATGTTAGACTCATAAGCACTTGATTATGGTTCTTAGCAGTGAAAACCTAAGTAGTTAGCAAGAGACTAGTTGAAGAAATTGTAGGTCGGTGAATGACTGTTTGCTTAGATGTCTGTACTGATTTGCTTGTGTTATGATATGTGGTATGGTTGAAAATGAAAGAAAAGTCTCTAAAGAAAAGAATGAACCACCTATAACCGATAAGCGTGAAGCTACCCATGGGCGAGTATTAAGACCACCATGAGGAGAAATGCTACCTTAAAGGGTAGGTGTGTTGGAAAAAAAAAGAAAGAAAAAAAAAAGGAAAAAGAGAAGAAAAAAAAAAAAGAAGTTCAAAATGAAAAGAAAAAAAAAAGACAAAAGAGAAATAAAACCATACCACATTGAACACAGAAAAGCAACTACAGGCATGATTGAGACATCTAGGTTGGTTTGACTCATCGATCCTAATTTTTTTACGAAATCATTGAGTTGGCTTACCTGGGGATGAATCTGCAAAGGAACCTTTCCACACACACACTTTGAGTCTGGCTTAGATCATTTATTCAAAGACTTGGATTTGAGTTAAATTGAATGTTTTAAAGGTTCTCTGGTTTCATTACTGAGCATTCATTGAGGGGAAATAATATGTGTACCTATTAGGACTATTTCGTAGCATGTGATATAGTATGATGATATGGAATGCCACATCACGTGGTTCACCTTGACCTATTACAAGCAGCGAAGAGCAGAAAGCTAAATCAAGACTGGGGGCGACCAGTCTACTACCTCACAAATAATGGAAACAATGAGATCCATGAGACAAAAGAGAACCAACCAATCACCAGAAGAGAACTGGCAGAAGGAAATTGCAAGCAAACTTAGGGGCCGAACAAAGACTTTTGTAGGCAAGAAGCACCGAGGAGCACAAGGAAGACCTAACCCATCGGAATAGGAAACACATTCATTCATGCATGCATACACATCATATACACTTAATCTTTGTCTTGTTTTTGTTCACAGGTTTTAAAGAAAATGAGAATGTGGCAAATGCAAGTCAACCAGAAATAGCAACATAGCATTATCAGTTTTAGGGATGAGTCCCAGGGCCGAGGCCCACATCAGTTTCAGTTTTGGGGATGAGTCCCAGGGTCGAGGCCCGCACATCAGTAGCAGTTTTGGGATTAGTCCCAGGGTCGAGGCCCACATCAGTATCAATTTGGGGCGAGGCCCACATCAATATCAGCTGGGGGTGAGGCCCATGGTCGAGGCCCACATCGGCATCAGTTTAGGGATGAGTCCCAAGGTCGAGGCCCACATCAGTTTCAGTTTTGGGGATGAGTCCCAGGGTCGAGGTCCGCACATTAGTAGCAGTTTTGGGATGAGTCCCAAGGTCGAGGCCCACATCAGTATCAGTTTGGGGCAAGGCCCACATCAATATCAGATGGGGGCGAAGCCCACATCAGTATCAGTTTTAGGGGGCGAGGCCCACATCAGTATCAGTTTGGGGGCGAGGCCCACATCAGTATCAATTTGGGGCGAGGCCCACATCAATATCAGCTGGGGGTGAGGCCCACATCAATATCAGTTTGGGGGCGAGGCCCATATCAGTATCAGTTTAGGGGTGAGGCCCACATCAGTATCGGTTTGGGGGTGAGGCCAACATCAGCATCGGTTTGGGGGTGAGGCCCACATCAGTATCAGTTTGGCGCCGCGGCCCACATCAGTATCAGTTTTTGGATACGTCACAGGGTCGAGGACCCACTACATAATCAGTTTGAGGGCGAGGCCCACATTGTCAGTGGTATTGGGATGCGTCCCAGGGTCGAGGGCCCCCATTGTCGGTTGCAGTTTCGGGATGCGTCCTAGGGTCGAGGGCCCACTGCATCATCAGTCGGGTATGGCACTCTGGGGCGAGGCCCACATCATTATCAGTATCAGTCTTGCCAGGTATGGCACTTTGGGGGTGAGGCCCACATCAAAATCAGCATTAGTTTTGCCAAGTATGACACTCTGGGTATGGAGACATCATTGTGGCACTCTAGGTATGGAGACGCAATTGCAACACCTCGGGTATGGGGTTTAGCACGCTAGGGACGGCACGCCGGGTATGGAGACATCACTGCGGCACCCTAGCTACAGGGTTTAGCACGCCAGACTTTCGTGGACTATCATGGACTATCGTAGACTATTGTGGACTATCGTGGACTATTGTGGACTATCGTGGACTATTATAGACTATCGTGGACTGTCATTGACTATCATGGACTATTGTGGACTATCGCGACATCCTAGGTACAGGGTTTAGCATGCCAGGAATGGCACATCATCAATTCAGTTCAGAGCAACAGGCAAGTCAAGTGGCAGCTGGCGAGCCAGGTAAGTAAAAATACATTGCACGTACTTTGATAGGATTGTCATTGTCACACACTGCACAAGTCCCATAAAAGTGGGGGCAACTGTAGGCACTGTATTTTTGCATATAAGTCCCGATGATGAGTCTCGTATGGAGACACTACCTTTTTAGTCAAAAATTGACACATTGTTGGATTTGATTCGCTGGATTAGATTCAGGTTCGCTTGTTGGACCTCTGTTTCAAAACACACCCTTAGCCCACACCATTAAACCAAACATCCAAGCCCACCAAATGGACCAAAGTCACACCCAAACAAGACCCTAAGCTACACGCCCAAACACCTTCCAAAATACTAAATAACACATTAAACACATGCATAAATCAAGCCAAATCCCCTTCCTAAATTAAATAAATCCCATGGATCCCTTGCCTAATTAAACCAAATCATATCTCTAACTAAAAAAGAATAAATCAAATTAAATCAAATCACTTCCCTAATTAAACGATTTTTCCTTATCACATAATAATTAAAAATATCTCCCATTAATTCACAAATCCTTTCCTTTTCAAACAAGGATAGTCCTCATCCCTTTGCCTATAAAAAGAACCCTTCACCAACACATTAAACCCCTGGCTCATTCTCACGGCAAAAACACAAAAGAAACCCCTAATACACAAAGCCTTCATTCACGCCACTCCACTTACCACCTCTCGCACTTCACATAGCCCCCACCTCACGCCACAAACACAGTCCCTTCACGCATTGCCCCCCTCACGCACAAAGCACCTACCCTAACCTGCACCCTCCAGATCACGTCACCAGCCCTCTCACCAACAGCCACAACTCATGCATAAGCCCTCAACACTACCCCTCATTCTTCATGCAATAACACAGCCAGCAACACACACACGTAAACTGCCTCACAAACCACCCAAAAAAACTACCAGCAACTGCCGCACATTCCCTCACCAAACAGTCCCACTGCACTGCCCCAAACTGCACACACACACCCCCCACTGCACTGCCCAGTTTTCCGCACAAATAGACCTTTAAAAATTCCCAGAAATACCCCAAAACTGCCGCATAAAATGCCCAGTTTTTAGCCTTAAAACCACACAAAACAGCAGCCCAATACCCTCAAAAAACCACCAAAACAATCCTCTAATTACCAAAAAATAGTGACCAGAAAATACAACACAAACAGCAGCGAAACGGAGTGAAAACAGCAGCCCAAACCGCGAAACAACGAGGAAAATTGTTGGATTAGTGAACCAGGAAAGTTACGGAATATCACCCCTTTCGAGGGCCGTGTAACGTGCTTTCGAGAGAAGACAAAAGAGGTTAGACCTGAGGGCACCTTCTTTATTTATTCTTTTTTTTTTTAATATATTATAGTATGAGAGTCGTTTGTTGATGCAGGATGTGAATTCCGGGTGAACGGAATACGTGTTCTCTTTTTTGGTATATCGGATGGAAACCCGGACGTAAATTCAGTAGCAAAATTCGAATGGACGGTAGTGCGGTTTGCACTCGGGATACAATGCCACGTACTACTTAAGAGACACACGTATTTCATTTCATCCAAACATGTATGCGAGCATGATTTAGTCTAGTATGTTATTTATTTTTTTAGCATGATTTAGTCTAGTATGTTATTTATTTTTAGCATGATTTAGTTGTTTATTTTTAAGCATGAGTAGTTATTTGTTTTGCGTTTCGAATTTGCATTAGCTTTATGTTGTTGTTTGCTTTTCGCATTATATAATTGAAATATGTTCATGAGATTATCGTGTGTTGTCGTGTGTTATGAGGACTTATTTTCCAAGCATGCAAACTTAGACATAGGATTTATCTTTATGAACATGAACTAGATATAGGTTGTTCATGAGCATGTTGCGTAGATTCGATTAAGATATTGTACAAATCACATCATTACAAGTGGCATAAGTAAGGGACCATTCCGAACCTAACAGGTTTGAGGTCTTCCTTTGGGAGGGGTGAGTGCGGCCTTAAATCTTTGTCCCGGTTCACACTATGTGGTGACTCCATGTTATTTCTCTTGTTTAGTTCCAAATGAGCTATTCCGTACTCCCAACTGGGCCGCGAGCCTGGAACAGCGTCGCCGATTTCTGTATCCTACACTAAGGAGCCGCAGTCTCACAAACGATCCAAGCATGTTCTTCGACGTTTCCATCTGATTCATGAGATCATACATCGTGGCGATGTGAAGATCTAGAAGGTCGCATCAGAGGACAATATTGCAGATCCACTGACGAAAGCTATTCCTCAGCAAAAGTTTGAGCGACATGTACATAGTTCATGTGTTAGATGCTTGAGTGACTGGCTATAGGCCAAGTGGGAGATTGTTGGACAATTATGACCCATAGCGTCACTATTTGTAAAAGATATTGTGGATCTGCAATGTTGTCATCAGAGAACAACATTGCAGATCCACTGACGAAAGCTATTCCTCAGCAAAAGTTTGAGCGACATGTACATAGTTCATGTGTTAGATGCTTGAGTGACTGGGTATAGGCCAAGTGGGAGATTGTTGGACAATTATGACCCATAGCGTCACTATTTGTAAAAGACATTGTGATTTTTGTACAAATTAACTATGTGACAATGGAAATTTCATTTTATCATTTTGTAATTAGATTACTTGTATATATATAAATGATAAAAGTCCTTATGATTAGTTCCGGATTATAAGATATGAGACAATATCAATCCACAAAGGTTTAATCATTAAATATCCCTAGTCGTAGTATTATCGAGACTGGACATTGATAATGCAGAATAGACTAGTATTGCACTTATGCGTGTTATGGAAGCGTAACAGCAAAGTTCTCATATATTTAAGTATTGGATACTTATGCAAGTGTGATAGGAGATTGTGTTTACCGATGGTACGGAAACAACTTCTCTCTGGATAGACCCCACGGAATCCCATTGGTAGTATGACTATGTGTCTATGGGAATCCGCTTCAGGGTAGGTGTATTTGGTCTTAACCTGAGACTTGCATCGCTAGTACTTGCGACAATCAATACGCTTTGGTTTTGGTCATCCGGGACTTTAACGTGTTTTGTGTATGCCTCTTCAAGGTTTATTGAGAATCGTAGTGTATTGGGTGTGATGTCAAGACGGAAGCATCACTTCAGTCATATGGAGATGATGATCACGCAGGGATACATAACCGGTTCTCTATTATGTTGTAACTATCGGGATAATATGACAAGGTCATGATTATCCGATTATAGAGACCAGTTGCGTGTGATCCGATATATGCTTCGTACGGGGCAAACAATATTCCAGCCCTAGGCCTTGCATGTGACATCTGATACTGGATCACAATACGCAATACTATGTATACTACGCCTGTTATAGATTATATATTCCTTAAAGAATATTTCTGGAGAATTGGGTAGGCACGACGCTTTGCTAGAAGCCAACCATGTCTCGTAAATCAGTAAGAACGTGATACGAGGTACGCAAGTGTTTGGATAGTCCAACGATCAGATTTATTGCCAACATATCCAGTGATCTCATGGGTCGCTTCCCGAAGATTCACCGATGAAGTATGACTCGAACATAATTAATCTAGGATTAATTATAAGAGAGAGAAAAATTAATCTAGGATTAATTGCGGAAAGATTTTATCTGGGATAAAATTCTATTTGAAGAGAGAGAATGATTAATTTGGAATTAATCAATAAATAATATATTCGATATATTAAATGAAATTAGATTTCATAACGGAATTAAAATTGGATTTTAATTCGGGAAAATGAATTTATTTAGAATTAATTCGCGATCGACTTTAATAGTAATTTTGCTAGGCATAATTATTTAATTTAATTTAATTTAATTACGTCGCAACGGAAAATTCGTTAATTCGGAATTAACAAACCCGAGCCCGAGATGTGTTCGCGGGCCCACTCCGATTTTGAATCAAGTGGGGCCCCACATCAAGTCACATCATTAGTCACCTTTTTGTGATGGAAGTCACATCAACTTGAGTGATGTGAGTTAAGTCACTTTTGTTGATGGAGGTGGTTGAGAGCATTAAATGAATTTTGGCTCTAAACACTTTTAGTTTTTGGTTATGAATAAACCATATACAATTTTTGTGTTGGATTATTGTAATTGTTTTAGAAACAAAACATGAGACAAAAACAAAAGCTCTCATTTTCTTTCTCTCTTGGCTTTGAGCCTCCATACACCAAATGAAGATTTTTGTTGCAAATCTCTTCCAAAGCTAGCACTTAAAGTTCATACTAAGGTGATAGGGAAACCATCCCATTGAGTTTGGAATCTCAAATCACTTAAGCTTGGAGCTCAACATCATTCAAAGAAAGCTTGGAGCATTTCAAAGGAAGCAAAGTTTTTTGTTATCAACACATCCTACCAACCGATCGTTGTAAGTATATTTCCGCTATACTTCTTTACGTATTCACATGATTTTATGCTTGAAATGATCTTGGTTTAACCTTAGAAACCCAAAACATCTGTCACATAAAGACCGACCATATAGGCGGTGTCACATTATGTCAAATAAATAAAACCAGCCATTAAGGCGGTATAATCTTTTATGTTAAATTATAATTTTCCATATTATAATTAAGGGAGATTAATCTAAACTAAAATAATAAAAGCTTCACCCTTCCCCCAGCAGAAAATTAACTACAAAACATAAAAGTAAATAAAAGAAAATAAACTACTACTATTACTGAAAATAAAAATGCATAAATTAAATACTGAAAATAAATACAAACAAGATGCAATCCTAAAATTCATTACAAAAACCTAAGGAAAACATGAGAATTACAAATGAAATGGCTTGGTATTTATAGGAAAATCTAAAGGCTTTCACCAATTTCTCCACCAATTGCTCCACCAAACACTCCACCAAACACTCCACAAAATCCTCCACCAAACATGCAAGCATTTTTTGTGGACGTTTGACAATTGTAAATTTTCATTTTCCATTTTTGTTTATTTTTTTGATAAGGACTTTAGTAATTACACAAAACACATTGGATTATTTGTTAATATCGGTCTTGAAAAATTCGGAATTCGAACATATTTATAATTTCAATGTTGTAGATCTTTGGATTTTCTTTAATCTGCAACTTGAATCAGCTCAATCGGATATCAGATGAAAATTTTATTGCCAAAATACCAAGCTTGCGTAAAATTAGAATTTAGGACTGCACTTCGTGACACGTACAGTAAATTTTCATTTTTGACCTTTTTTTCTCCGGATTTCATCATTTTAGCCCCGAGTTAATTCCATTAAATCTCAATATTATTTTTATCTGTAAAATAAACAAAAACACATCAAAACGTTCATAAAACTCGAGAAACTATACAAAATAATAGGTTAAATGAGTGGGAAATAATGATATAATTACCACTCATCACACCCCCAAACCTAACATTTTGCTAGTCCTCGAGCAAAATAATATAATAAATAATTAAAATTAAACTAATCCATTTTCGTAGGGATCACGGTTACATTTAGCGTATGCAACAAGCCTTTAAACCCCTAGGTGTCCCTAGTGGACGAGTTGTAGTCTCGTGAGGGCTTACAGCAACGATACCCACAAATGTTTGATAAAAGTAAAAAGATAGTAAAACTAATGCACACAAAAGCAAAAAGACAAGAGAATAAAGAAGTTAGTGACTAAACAGGTGAAACTTCTACTCAAAGTTAGTAGTTGTTTTCTTTCTTTCTAAATTACCGAATAAGTAAATTCTCCGATTATTTTTACCATTCTCCATATACGCAACCAACAAAATATTAATCAACTCATTTTGCCACAATAGTCACAAGTGTAGTTGAAAAGAGAGTAATATTTTTGTCCTAAAGTTATATCAGAATTCACACCTTTTTTTAAGCAATGGAATAATTTTTCTGATTTTTCTGATTTTTTTTTTTTACTCCATTTTCATTTATAGATGCTTCCTCCAATTAAACTAGAGCACTGAATATTACAAACTTTTCAATTACAACTCATGTCCGTATGTTACCATGCATGTTGATAATATCTACCAACTGAGCATATGAAGATTCATTTTAGTCAGTATTATGGAGAATTCACAAATTAAATAATTCAAAAGGAAATAAACAAAAATTAACTTGTTTCAAAAATGGGTTAGAGATACGTATCAAGAGTGGAAACTCCATACACAGCTATCTCTCACCAATTTCACCAGATTAATCAAGTTAAAAAAAAAAATACAAATTGTTTTTTTTTAATTTTTATAAAAAATTTCAATTTTTTTTGTATTTTTCGAAAAATTTTGGACTAAAAAAAAAAAAAAAGATACTATTAACTATTCCCCTCCCCCAAACCTAAATGAGATATTGTCCCCAATGTTTTAAACAGTAAAAGATGAGTTTAGAAGATAGTACCTGGTTAGCTGAATTACTACATGAAAATTAAAGGTTAAGATCCAGATTTATCCGACGCTTCTTGCCACGATCGTCTTCAGACCATTTTATCTTGGAAATGACATGGTCAATTTATGGTTCAAAGGCCAAGATTTGGTCAAGTAAATCATGGGAAGTTCTAGCAGTGAAGATGAGTTCTTTCAGAGGTTTTGTCACAAACCCATTTCTCCGGGCGTCATCAAGAAACACACAAAGAAAATCATAAAATTCGTCAACGTTAAACAGCCCAATTGGTTTCTGATGTATGTTCAAGTTCACCCAAGATAGCACTATAAAAATCTCCTCCAATGTGCCCAAGCCTCCTGGCAAAACAATAAAAGCATCAGCACGGTTAATCATTTCCACTAGTCACTCCGACATACCTGGCACAATAAGTTCCTCTCCTTTTGATGGTCCAATCAGATTCTCATCTACCAAAGGTTTTGGGATGATTCCAGGACTTGACTGCCTCTTTCCTGTATGGCCTTTGAAATGATCCCCATTAGTCTAAGATTGCCCCCTCCATATACTATGTGCATATTCTTTTCGGCCATGACTCGACCTAATTCATGTGCTGCCTTTATGTATTATGGTTTAGTACTAACACTAGTACTGCAAAACACATAGATATTTTCAACTTGTCTTCTTGAAGTAGCTTCCATTTTTTATGTATTTCTTTCTCAAATTTGGATGCCTTCAAAAGTACAATGATGAGTTGAATTTATAGTACCTGAAAAGTGTGAGTAATAATAGCACTAGTATCTTCCAAATGATGATATTAGCTAAACAACAAAAGAAATCCTGAAGGATCAAAAAGTCTGGATCCTATCTACGAAAATAAAGAAAATTACAACAGAAAATAAAATCAAAACAATTATTAAGGCAACGAAATTGTGTACGCAATACGCCACTCGCTTAGTATAAATTCATTAGGATGCGTCTCAAGAATTCATTCCTTACTCAGCCATCTCTAATGAATTATATCTTATCTTAAACACCATTCATTCTTAAAAGCTTCGTTTGTGCTTTTCCTTGAAAAACTAACACACAAAATTAAAAAGTTCACACAATGTATACATAAAATATGGAAACAGAAATTATAACAAATTGCATGGTTTGCCTCCCTACTAGCGCTAAATTTTTCTTCTTCAGCCAGACGTGACTGAAATCCATTTTTCAATGAGGTTTCAACGTGGTTTTGGATGTCCGATTAAAGACAATCCTGTGAGCGTTCCTTTTGAAGCGTCTCTTCCAACGGTAAGGTGGCAAAGAGAATTTTGTCTCATTCAGTGCTTGTGACACCTTGTTAATCTTTATTGCTCCAGTGGTTCCAGAAAAGAAAAAAAGAAAATCAGGAGGTCTCGTATGGTGCTTGACTTGGAATGGGGGTTCCATTATGTCAAGCTTCTGGGTGATGTCTCTAAATTGTACTCCCTAATACATCAATGTTTCCCATGAATGCACTGGATCTTCAATAAGGTCAGACATTTGCTCTTCCATTTGCGCATCTTCCTCCATATTTTCTTCACAGATGATTTCCACATTCAGTTCTTCATCTGTCATCTGTGAAATGGATGCTCCATAAGTGCCAACCTGAGGATGTAAATATGTGTCTGATTTTAGGTCTTCATCCTCTGATATGACTGGCTCAGGTAGATCTTCTTCAAACATTTATGCAATGGAAGCTCCACGATCTTCAATCGGAAGATGTAAAGTTGTGTCTGTTTGTAAGCTTTTGTCCTATGTGGTTGGTATGAACGATTTAGGTAGCTCTTCTTCAAACATTAGTGCAATGTAATCTCCAAGATCTTCATTTTGAGGATACATAATTCCATTCTCAATTTTTGATGCAGTTGGTAGAAACAGCTCTACTTCTTCATCCTCGTCAGAGTCCGAATAATAAAAATCAAATATAGACTTTGCTGGTTTGGGCTCCTTAACTGATACCTCTGGTTCCTGATACTGTTCAGCCTCATCCTCTGTTAAGGTTTCATTATGGAACTCTGGGTACTTGAAGGCTTTGTCAGTTTTGTCTGAAAATACTTCTTGAGGTATGTAGTTCATGTTTTTTGTTAATTGTCTAACTTGATCTGTCATCCTCTGTATGGATTCTGCATGACTCTGAAATTGTGAATCAAATTGAGCTTCCCGTTCCTTGAACCAATCTTTGAGCATGTCAATCATCTGATCTTCCTCTGATGGTTCTGATTGTTGATGAAGATCGTAGATAGTTGGTGGATAAGATGGAAAATGTGGTTCTGTGAAATATTCTGACTCCTCGTACCTTGATTGATTCCGATAATTCTGCCACTCTGAAATGTATATGCATTGATCGCTCGGGTGGTTACCATCACATCTCTTCATTGCGTTCTGTTGAGGAACTGTAGAATTGATTAGTTCTGACATCCAGTGATAATTGTTGGGCTAGACAACAGGCTTCAGAAAATCGGACTGTTGCTCACTGAATTGAGGTGTATCTTCTTCTAGTAAAGCTCATAATCTCTTAATATCCCTATAGTATTCCATTGTTCAACCACCTGAAAAATAAAAGAACGAAATAAAAATTACAAATAAAATTAAAGAAAATTAGATACAAGTAAATTAGATAGCTTCAAAATTAATAACTCAATAAATATAAGTCCCCGGCAACGGCGCCAAAAACTTTACCGGGGTGTAATCACACGCGTATAACGCAAGCGCACGTATTGTTCAAGTAGTATAAAAATATCGATCCCACGAAGACTTAATTCCTATTGTTGTTATTAATTATTGATACTATTCATTTATAAGTATCTAATTAAGGGAGAAGAGAATGATTGATTTTGGTTGGTTGAATGTGGATTTGCTTAAATAAAATAAACAAAAGAAAATAATAAGAAAAATAAATAAAAGACACAAAGATCTAGGGTTGTGATTCCACACAATATTATCCTAAAGACGAATTGATTCTCTTATATATGTGTAATAAGTCAGTTTGCTAACCTGGAACATGAAGATATGCAAAAGCCTCTGTCGATGGTCAGACGCAAATACCCAAATAACCCAATTAATCATATGTCTATGTTAACCAAGTTACATGAATTCATTAAGTTCAAGTTCCAAAAGTGGCTACTCCCGCCCGACAGGTATATGTCTATCATATAAAGAAATATATTAAAGGGTTCTCTATCCTCAAGGAATATCGTGGGCTATTGAATCTAAGGCTGAAACCTAAAATCCCTTCGTCAAGTTCATTTTAAGTTTACCAAATCAATCTTATTAATGGCCAATTAACAAGAAGCATTAAACTTAAGACTCAATAAACAAACTAAATAATTGCCATAAAAAGAAAATCAATTATTAAGTGTGTGGATATTGTGTTTCATCACTTCCCTAGAATAAAAATAAAATGTTGGGGGTTGGGGGATCCACCTTTACTATTTCTAATTTAGAAATCTCCCTTACTATAATATAGAATTTATAAGTGATATTACCAACCAGCCATATAGGCGGTATCCTTATTAAGTTAGATTTTAATTAAGTCCAACCGACCATAAAGGCGGTATCATTATTTGTCCATAAACCAGCCATATAGGCGGTAATCATCTGTCACATAAAGACCGACCATATAGGCGGTGTCACATTATGTCAAATAAATAAAACCAGCCATTAAGGTGGTATAACCTTTTATGTTAAATTATAATTTTCCATATTATAATTAAGGGAGATTAATCTAAACTAAAATAATAAAAGCTTCACCCTTCCCCCAGCGGAAAATTAACTACAAAACATAAAAGTAAATAAAAGAAAATAAACTACTACTATTGCTGAAAATAAAAATGCATAAATTAAATACTGAAAATAAATACAAACAAGATGCAATCCTTAAATTCCTTACAAAAACCTAAGGAAAGCATGAGAATTACAAATGAAATGGCTTGGTATTTATAGGAAAATCTAAAGGCTTCCACCAATTTCTCCACCAATTCCTCCACCAAACACTCCACCAAACACTCCACAAAATCCTCCACCAAACACTCCACCAAACATGCCACAAGACACTCCACCAAACATGCAAGCATGTTTTGTGGAAGTTTGGCAATTGTAAATTGTAAATTGTCATTTTCCATTTTTTTATTTTTGATAATGACTTTAGTAAATACACAAAACACTTTAGATTATTCGTTAATTTCGATCTCGAAAAATTCGGAATTCAAAAATATTTATAATTTAAAAGTTGTAGATCTTTGAGTCTTCTTTAATCTGCAACTTGAATCAGCTCAATCGGATATCGGATGAAACAGTTATTGCCAAAATACCAAGGTTTCGCAAAATTGGAATTTAGGACTGCACTTCGTGACGCGTACAGTAAATTTTCGTTTTAACCTTTTTTTCTCCGGATTTCATCGTTTTAGCCCCGAGTTGATTCCATTATGTCCCGACAGGTATATGTCTATCATGTAAGGAAATATATTAAAGAATTATCTATCCTCAAGGAAGATCGTGGGCTATTGAATCTAAGGCTAAAACCTAAAATCCATTCATCAAGTTCATTTTAAGTTTACCAAATCAATCTTATTAATGGCCAATTAACAAGAAGCATTAAGCTTAAGACTCAATAAACAAACTAAAGAATTGCCCATAAAAATAAAATCAATTATTAAGTGTGTGGATATTGTGTTTCATCACTTCCCTAAAATAAAAATAAAATGCCGGGGGTTGGGGGATCCACCTTCACTATTTCTAATTTAGAAATCTCCCTTACTATAATATAGAATTAATAAGTTATATTACCAACCAGCCATATAGACGGTATCCTTATTAAGTCAGATTTTAATAAAGTCCGACCGACCATAAAGGCAGTATCATTATTTGTCCATAAACCAGCCATATAGGCGGTAATCATCTGTCACATAAAGACCGACCATATAGGCGGTGTCACATTATGTCAAATAAATAAAACCAACCATTAAGGCGATATAACCTTTTATGTTAAATTATAATTTTCCATATTATAATTAAGGGAGATTAATCTAAACTAAAATAATAAAAGCTTCACCCTTCCCACAGCGGAAAATTAACTACAAAACATAAAAGAAAATAAAAGAAAATAAACTATTACTATTATTGAAAATAAAAATGCAGAAATTAAATACTGAAAATAAATACAAACAAGATGCAATCCTTAAATTCCTTACAAAAACCTAAGGAAAGTATGAGAATTACAAATGAAATGACTTGGTATTTATAGGAAAATCTAAAGGCTTCCACCAATTTCTCCACCAATTCCTCCACCAAACACTCCATAAAATTCTCCACCAAACACTCCACCAAACATGCCACAAGACACTCCACAAAACACTCCACCAAACATGCAAGCATGTTTTGTGAAGTTTGACAATTGTAAATTGTCATTTTCCATTTTTTTATTTTTGATAATGACTTTAGTAATTACACAAAACACATTGGATTTTTCATTAATTTCGGTCTCGAAAACCTCAGAATTAGAAAATATTTATAATTTCAAAGTTGTAGATCTTTGAGTCTTCTTTAATCTGCAACTTGAATCAACTCAATCGAATATCGGATGAAACAGTTATGGACACAATACCAAGGTTGCGCAAAATTGGAATTTAGGACTGCACTTCGTGACGCGTACAGTAAATTTTCGTCTTTGACCTTTTTTTCTCCGGATTTCATCGTTTTAGCCCCGAGTTGATTCCATTAAGTCCCAATATTAATTTTATCTACAAAATAAATAAAGAAACATCAAAACGTTCATAAAACTCGAGAAACTATACAAAATATTAGGTTAAATGAGTGGGAAATAATGATATAATTACCACTCATCAGTGGCTAAATAACATCAAACGATATGGGGCCCAATCACAAGGTGGTCCATCGTTACTTTGAAAACTTTTGTCCCAATCATCATAAAATACAAACTCGTCCCAGTTTAAGTGGCCCAACAAGTTCGTATCCTATGACGAGAAGCCCAATGGATCCAAATGATAATGGGCTCAATCACAATCATGGAAGGTAGCTTATATAGGACACATAACTATGGTTCGTATGTGGGCGTACAAGGGTATGGACAAGGCTCTCATCGGCGAAGGGTTGCACACAACTAGGTCTCCATAGTCAATGGTTCGAACGACCAAGTGAGCACGCCTTTTTTATACCCTAGGGTAAGTGCCATCGAGTGATGGTTATCATCACATAACGATCCACCGCCTTCAGTGAAAGGGACTTTATGATACATGACGCCATCGGGGGGTAAGAATGATATGTAAAATATATGAGACTTGGTTAACCAAGGCCAAAACCACGGACACTACAAGGCATTGTTTTGGGCCGATTCTCTATCCCCAATGGAGTCGCCATCTGTAGGAGCGAAGCTGGGTTTATCGTTATGCCTATGATGTTCAGCGACCATGACACTGTTAGGCTCGCAGCCCGTAGGGAGTACGGATTAGCCCGCGGGGGACTAAACCGGAGAATGAATGAGTCGTTACCCAGTGTGAACTGGGAAATATTTAAGGCCGCACTTACCCCTCGCAAGGGAAGACCTCAAACTATTGGGTTCGGAATGGTCTCTTACTTATGCCAGTATAATGTACGGGTTCACACAATGGTATAGTAAAGTCTTATGCAGTTCATGCAAGGTAATTCAAATAAATACAAATTTGCACACCCATAAATATTAATATAAATAATATGGCTCTGTTGGTTATTATCTAGGTCCCAAGATCAAACAAGACATGAAAACAATGTGTGAACACATCAACGGAGGTAGCGGAATACTCACATCGATCGGTTGAGTCAATTTGAAGACGAATCAAGCCCAAAATGCTCACTGCCTTAGGCGCCACTGGTGGCAGTCCACTGTCTTCCAAATCTGAAATTTGAGATGCGAAACGGAGCTCCAAGCCTCGTCCGACGGATCCGGCTCATGGTCGAACCTCCCTACCACCTTCGTAAGACTCGTAAGTGTGCTAGCACTTGGATTTTCACCATGAAAACCCACTTTTGGCTTCCCTTTGTTCACGCCATTTGGCTTCAAAAACCAGTCCATATTTTTCTGTTTTGGGCGTGAGAGAAGAGAAAGAAATGGAGAGATGAAATTTTGTATTTGTTGTATCTTGAAATTCATTTCAAGTATATCTTATATACTTATGTGAATTTCAAATGCATTTGCTTTAATTTGCATTTCATTTGCTTTTAAAAGTGAAACCATTAAAGCCATCAAGTACACATCATGTCCATCAAGTCACATCTACTTTATTAAAGTGACATGTTGTCAAGTCACATCACTCAAAGTGACAAGTGATTTGACGCTTGATGCGACTGATTGATTTGACGCTTGATGCAACTTGCGTTGCCGCACTCGAATTCAAAATACGAATGCGCTCGCAATCACACTCGGGCTCGGGTTCGTTAATTCCAAATTAACGATTTTTCCGTCGCGTCGTAATTAAATGAATACGCCTAGCGAATTCCCTATTCACGTCGCTAACGAATTAATTCTAAATTAATTCGTTCGCCTGAATTAAAATCTAATTTTAATTCCGCGTCGAAATCTAATTTCATTTAATATATCGAATATATTAATTTATCGATTAATTCCGAATTAATCGTTATCTCTCTCTAGACGATATTTTATCCTAGATAAAATATCTCCGTTATTAATCCTAGATTAATTTTCTCTCTCTTCTATATAATCCCAGATTATTCAAGAGTGCGAGTTGTGCATCATCGGTGGATTATCGGGAAGCGACCCATGAGATCCCCGGATAAGTTGGCAGTAAATACGGTCGTCGGAGTATCTAAATCACATACGTACCATGTACTACGTTCTTCCGATTTACGAGACAAGGTCGACTCCTAGCAAAGCACCAAGTCTTCCCAATTCTCCGGACATATCCATTTAAGAATATTAAGATCTGTATCAAGCGTAGTATACGATTGTATTGTGTGTATCGGCCCAGTATCGGATAGTCACGTGCTAGGGCTGGGGCTGGATAAGTGTCTACCCCGTCCGAAGCACATATCGGATGCCTGGTAACATAGTCTCTATAATCGGATATTCATGACCTGGTCACAATATCCCGATTGGTTGCGCAACACTCAAGAGCACTAGTACCGTATCCTGCGTGACATCATCTCCAATATGACTGAAGTGATACTTCCGTCTTGACATCACACCCAATACACTACGACTCTCTGATAAACCCAGAAGTGGTGTACGCAGAACCGGTTAAAGCCCTGTACCACCAAGACCAAAGTCTACCGATTATCGCAAGTATTAGCGATGCAAGTCTCAGGTTAAGACTATACACACCTACCTTGATTTCGGCCTCCCATAGACACATAGTCATAATACCAATGGGATTCTGAAGGGTCTATCCAGAGCGAAGCTGTTTCCCGTACCATCGGTGAAACACGACCTCCTATCGCACTTGCATAAGTATCCAATACTTATATATATGAGAACTATGCCGTTGTGCTCTCACAACGCACACAAGTGCAATACTAGCCTATTCCGCATTATCGATGTCCAGTCTCGATAATACTCCGGCTAGGGATATTTAATGATTAATCCTTCGGGGACTGATATTGTCTCATATCAATCTCAGTCCAGGAACTAATCATAGGGACCTCTCTTCATTATATATCTATGGTGATCTAATCACAAATGATGAGAGTGAAATTTCCTTGTCACATAGTTAATTTGCTACAACAACACAATGATCTGTGCAAATAGTGATGCTATGGGTCATTTTGTCCAACAATCTCCCACTTGGCACATAGCGAGTCACTCAAGTGTCCTACACCTGAACTATGTACGGTTCGCTCAAATTGCTGAGGAAAAATTTTCGTCAGCGGATTTGCTTGATTATCGTCTGGCGCGATTTACACGATCATCACATCGCCACGATGTATGATCCGAACGAATCAGATGATATAGAAGTATATATCTGGATCGTCGATGAGACCTTTAATTCCTTAGCCTGTGCTGACGCCTAGCTCAGCTGCTAAAAGAACTATATCTAATCTAATTAGATTTATTTTCGATCCAAATGGCTTCTATTGCTGCCTCAGCATTTGTTGTTTATTCGGCAACAGTTATCTTGCTCGGAATATTTCCAGCTCACTGTCCCAGTGTACAAACTTAATAGTACTGTATTATTTAATCGTTTGGAAACTTGCAGCAGTGATCCCAGTCACTTCAAGTTCTCCTTCTCCATAGTTTAAGACAGCATCTTTAGTTCTCTAAGATACTAACAGATGTTCTTAACTTCAATCCAGTGACTATCACTTGGATTGACTCGATTGTGACTCCATATGCTCGAAGCGTATGAGACACCAATACAAGTACATTTTAAATGTACAATTCCCAGAGAGTGTTAACAACTCCAAATCTATCCCAGTAGATCTTTATTCCTTGAATAAAGGTTGTTACTCCCCAGGATTCTACGGAGAATTTCTATGAAAGCCAAGCTTTCAACAATTTCTTTATGGGAATTTAACTGTCAGTGCGCTCTCCCACTAACCTCCTTATATACACAAGAATTATTTCGTTTTGAATCAAATCATAAACCATTATGATTATTTCAAAACGACAGTTCCAAGAACCTTATGCTTGCATTGATCCAAACATGGATCGAATAACCCGCAAACCTCGTTTGTTGGTTATACAAAATCGTCAGGATGTTGTAAACATCCTCCAAAAGGTTTCCTTTTCAGGAAAGCGATTTTGATCTATAACTGACACATTTCATAAATGAAATATACAGTTATCTACAAGCATCTTCAAAATGGATTTACCATGGCAACAGGTAAAAGGTTGAACCGTTATTAACACAATGTTGATAACGATACCTTTCCGTCAAAAGCCCAGCTTTGTACGTTGGTATGTTGCCTTCCATGTTCACATCTAGCCGTTATTAACACAATGTTGATAACGAAATATTCATGTTCACATCTAGCCTAGCTCGATATGAGCCCACTTACTTCACCATGAATAGGGCTAACAGATCGGTGGCCCTTTTACTATTACTTAGTAAATAGTATTTTAGGTACTTTACCTAATAAACTAGATTCGCAGACCTTATTTGAATAGTCAAATCAGTCCCAGTACCCACTCTTCAAAAGTGTGGATATACGAGTCTCGTTTAATTGTGTCCTAGACAACAATGCCACAAATAAGTCTCTATTGATCAAATCAATTTGAGCTATTTATTTGTCATTTTTATATGTTTGAGATTTTATTATATTCAAAATATAAATTCTGTTATTCACATCTAATGTGTTTATCTCAGTATCATCTTTATATAATAAAACACTTTAGTGTTCTAGAATATAAAGGTTTATCCGCAACGGATTAAACATTGATATAGAGATAATGTCTCTAGTCAAACTAGTTACATTATAACAGTTCCTAATTTAAGTACATACCCGAAGGGTAGTTCCTAAACTTAGGAATCTACGGTCGAAACAGCGACTTTCGTCCCGTTTCCGATTTGCCGAGAAATCTCGGCTTGAAGTCAGTATCCAGCTCATAGCGGATTCTGAACATCAATACATATATTTAATGTACTACACTAAGTATTTAAAATCTAATTTCAATACTAGTAGTGAACATAACTTTGACAATATTTTTAAAGTCAGAGCCTCGCCCTTTCTTTAATTCCTTCGTGTCTTCCATATCCAAATGGTAGTCACTTTGGGATATGTCAATTATTTTTTTCAATATTTCACAAACCTTTGGCCAAGCCTTGGGTTTTAGAATATCGAAATGATGTGCACCTTGTGCAACTTGCCCAATTGCAAACTTTGACTTTTCTCCATTAGAATAGTCAATTAATTCTCTAAGAATTATAAATTGCGATTTTAATACTTTTTAAATCTAAAGATAGATTTATTTTCAAGTATATTAAATTAAGCACTAAAGTCATCATCACATAAATCTTCCAAAGATTTTATGCTCTACTTATTTGCTTAATTATGGCCTAGATATAACAAGTTATTTTATCCATAAAGTAACCTATTATTAATTCCCAAATTAAATCATTTAAAACATTTAATCCAAGGATTATATATTTTAAATATTCAACTTTTCAATTCTTTCTTGATTTCAATAGTCCAACTATTTAATCAATTTTAATAAGGTACTATTTATTATAATGATTACAATAATCCAATTATTTAATCAACTATAATTTTAATATTGATTACTATAATCTAATTATAAAATCAACTATCATTTTAATTCAATTATATTGATTACTATAATCCAATTATAAAATCAACTATAATTTGAACAAGTTTGTATATAGTCCAATTATATATATTTAAAACAACATAAAATATTAGTCCAACTAATACTTTTGATTAATATGACGAGTAAAATATAGATGAGCGCGTTTATTGAGTATTCGAACGAATGTTGCAAATTCAATACTTGCCTCCCACTATTTTTCGTCGAGCCTCTAACCCTCTGTCGAGTACTCGGGAAACCGTGTTTCCTAGTGGGCTAGGATCCCGTTAAATATCACACAATCTTGACTTTGGCCAACAAATTGTATGATAATTAACTAGGTAGATCTCGAAGATCAATTGGATCTCATCCAACTCCCAGATCCAGTAGGTGGACATCCAAGTCCCAAACATATATCTAATATATGCCTATATATCGAATATATACCCTAACCTTTTTCCTCTGAATCAACTAGGCCTTGGCTTTGGCACAACAAACCTAGTGATCCCAGTCAAGCGCGGACCCATTGACATGGAAGCTTCGTAATCAATGTCAATGGACAAGAAGTGGTATTGACTTTGGCCAACAAACCACAACTTGGACACGACACCGATATGGAACAAAGCCTCGTGATTAAAACACATCTTCGACGGACAAGTGCTTGACTTTGGCCAACAACCCCTGCCAATCTCGGATCTTGAGTAAGAATCACTCAATGGAAGGAAAATAAACGCTTGATATTTAACGAGGGTTTTTCGCGTGCAAATTGGCTACCAATTTAATTATCTTTATTAAGGTCTCATCATCATACACCCTTAAACATGCATTCTAAACACATAATAAAGCGAGTATGAAATAAATAATAATGATATGCGGATGGATACTTAACACATTGATACTAGATCAAATCTCTCCCTTTCTCACTCAAGCTAGCACTTGTATTACTTCTACCCGTTACACTACACTTCTAAAGAAACCTCATTTACATTGAGGGGAATAGGTGAGAAGAGAATACAAAGAGAATAGAGGTGATAAGGCTGGACACGCAGGTCCAATTTAATAAATCAAATTTATTACAACAATTTCTAAAATTGCCCACCCATCTAATATCCATCCGATATACATTATTCATTCAACACAACCACGTATTCACACACATAAGCATGCTATCAATCAATCTAATCAAATTAATTAATATGATAATTAAGTGATCATCCAATGTTCAAACAACGATTTGATTTTGTTCGAGTCAAACTCGTTTTTGCGAATAAGTACTCAAAGTACGAATTCTTGAATTAAATTAAACTACATCATTAAATCAAATTTAACATGTACTTAATACTAATTCACTATTCAATTCCAAATTAAACATTACACTTTATTTAATAAACCTTTTACGATTTAAATTCCAAATTTAATCGTAACGCGTCTCAAAGACCGATTAACGTCCAACATCAATTCAATTAAAGTCCAATGGGCTTTTAATTGATTTCTTAAGGCGTGGACTTTTGGTCAACTCGGGTCAAACCGATAACCAAAGTCCAATCCGGGATTTACCCCATAAGCCCATAAATCAATCTTGGCCCATTAGGCCCAGTTGAACTTTAAAGGTTCATTAGTCACATTTGGGCTTTATGGTTAAGGTTTTGGGCCCAATTGGATCCAATCCACTTGGCCTAAACCCAACTTGATAAAATCAAGCCCAATAGGCCCAATTACAACATTAGAAGCCCAATATCAAAAAAATAGGCCCAAATAATTAAATTCAAAAAATCCAATTTTCCCAATTTAATTACCAAAGTGTATTACATGATCAATTACCCAAATCAACATTTCTAAAACATGAATTTACATAATTAATCATGGTCATTTCATTATCATATGTCCAACACACAAATTGAAAAATCAAACCCATTACATGCTTTTAATGCTCTCGGCCAAGGAGGGATTTTGTGTCCGATTTGGTTTCAATCCAATCGAACCCACAATCGACATTAAATCACCATCCTAAATGATTTCCAATACATCCACTGTTCAAAAATCAAAATACCAAGACATTCAAGGGCATATACCTATTCGGCCAAGGTGATTAATTTAGGGATTTTATGTTCAATTCAAAATCCAATCCAATTAGTTCTAAATTAACATTATCCTTAATGATTCCAACTCATCAAATGAATCAAAATCAAAAATTTCCAAGCACCCAAAAATCAATACACATTCGGCCAAGAGGAAATAATTGGGGAAAATTGTTCTAAACATTTTTCTTGAAATTGATCAAATCAATCTTCAATACAACAACATTTAAACATGCTCAATCATCCAATTTCATAAAATCATGTTCAAATCCAAAATACCCAATTTTAAGCCCTACATTTTTCATGCTTGAACCTAAGCTCTTGATGCCATTGTTGGTTATTATCTAGGTCCCAAGATCAAACAAGACATGAAAACAATGTGTGAACACATCAACGGAGGTAGCGGAATACTCACATCGATTGGTTGAGTCGATTTGAAGACGAATCAAGCCCAAAATGCTCACTGCCTTAGGCGCCACTGGTGGCAGTCCACTGCCTTCCAAATCTGAAATTTGAGATGCGAAACGGAGCTCCAAGCCTCGTTCGACGGATCCCGGCTCATGGTCGAACCTCCCTACCACCTTCGCAAGACTCGTAAGTGTGCTAGCACTTGGATTTTCACCATGAAAACCCACTTTTGGCTTCCCTTTGTTCACGCCATTTGGCTTCAAAAACCAGTCCATATTTGTCTGTTTTGGGTGTGAGAGAAGAGAAAGAAATGGAGAGATGAAATTGTGTATTTGTTGTATCTTGAAATTCATTTCAAGTATATCTTATATACTTATGTGAATTCAAATGCATTTGCTTTAATTTGCATTTCATTTGCTTTTAAAAGTCAAACCATTAAAGCCATCAAGTACACATCATGTCCATCAAGTCACATCTACTTTATTAAAGTGACATGTTGTCAAGTCACATCACTCAAAGTGACAAGTGATTTGACGCTTGATGCGACAGATTGATTTGACGCTTGATGCGACTTGCGTTGCTGCACTCGAATTCGAAATACGAATGCGCTCGCAATCACACTCGGGCTCGGGTTCGTTAATTCCAAATTAACGATTTTCCGTCGCGTCGTAATTAAATGATTACGCCTAGCGAATTCACTATTCACGTCGCTAACGAATTAATTCTAAATTAATTCGTTCGCCCGAATTAAAATCTAATTTTAATTCTGCGTCGAAATCTAATTTCATTTAATATATCGAATATATTAATTTATCGATTAATTCCGAATTAATCGTTATCTCTCTCTAGACGATATTTTATCCTAGATAAAATATCTCCGTTATTAATCCTAGATTAATTTTCTCTCTCTTCTATATAATCCCAAATTATTCAAGAGTGCGAGTTGTGCGTCATCGGTGGATTATCGGGAATCGACCCATGAGATCCCCGGATAAGTTGGCAGTAAATACGGTCGTCGGAGTATCTGAATCACGTACGTACCATGTACTACGTTCTACCGATTTACGAGACAAGGTCGACTCCTAGCAAAGCACCAAGTCTTCCCAATTCTCCGGACATATCCATTTAAGAATATTAAGATCTGTATCAAGCGTAGTAAACGATTGTATTATGTGTATCGGCCCAGTATCGGATAGTCACGTGCTAGGGCTGGGGCTGGATAAGTGTCTACCCGTCCGAAGCACATATCGGATGCCTGGTAACATAGTCTCTATAATCGGATATTCATAACCTGGTCACAATATCCCGATTGGTTGCGCAACACTCAAGAGCACTAGTACCGTATCCTGCGTGACATCATCTCCAATATGACTGAAGTGATACTTCCGTCTTGACATCACACCCAATACACTACGACTCTCTGATAAACCCAGAAGTGGTGTACGCAGAATCGGTTAAAGCCCTGTACCACCAAGACCAAAGTCTACCGATTATCGCAAGTATTAGCGATGCAAGTCTCAGGTTAAGACTATACACACCTACCTTGATTTCGGCCTTCCATAGACACATAGTCATAATACCAATGGGATTCCGAAGGGTCTATCCAGAGCGAAGCTGTTTCCCTTACCATCGGTGAAACACGACCTCCTATCGCACTTGCATAAGTATCCAATACTTATATATATGAGAACTATGTCGTTGTGCCCTCACAACGCACACAAGTGCAATACTAGCCTATTCCGCATTATCGATGTCCAGTCTCGATAATACTCCGGCTAGGGATATTTAATGATTAATCCTTCGGGGACTGATACTGTCTCATATCATTCTCAGTCCAGGAACTAATCATAGGGACCTCTCTTCATTTATATATCTATGGTGATCTAATCACAAATTATGAGAGTGCAATTTCCTTGTCACATAGTTAATTTGCTACAACAACACAATGATCTGTGCAAATAGTGACGCTATGGGTCATTTTTTCCAATAGGCTCCACACAAAGATGTAATTAAATCACTCATGCATAATATAAGGCGACTGATTAATGAATTAAATTAATATAAATGATGTAAAATATAAAGAAGAGGAAAAGTATAATGCAATGCAAATAATTAATCACACACGCATAATGCAAAATGAATAACCAAAGAGGTAAAAATGCATATATGAGTATTTCTCGAGTGGCATGTGGAGTTGTATCCCAAGTACAGACCGCATTACCATCCATTCGGATTCGGCTACGGAATTTACGTATGGGTTTCCATCCGGTATACCATAAGGGATAATAACATATAATCATCAGTACAATGTAAACGGATATAAAAAATAGACGTGAAATAATATAAGAATGCATATACGTATGATCATCAACATGAACAAACATAAACAAAATAAAGGCGAAATAATAAAATAACGATAAAAGTGAATAAATAGATAAAAATATAAATAAAAAAATGTCGAAGAAGAAATGTGACAAGTGATTTGGCTGTTTTTGATGTAGGGCGTCGTCAGTCCATTATGCATGGGCTGCATGGTCAAAGGGTTGATGGGCTGAAGTTGAATGGTGCAAGGGCATAATGGACTGATGAAGCAGATGTTGGATGATGCGGGCCGAGGCTGGGGCTGATGGATAATGGACTGATGCAGCAGGGGTTAAATAAAATGATCTTGGACTGGGGGAGCCGAGGCAGATGGTCAGGGGTCAAGGTTTGACGCAAGGCAGTGGCTGATGGTCAAATGTTGGGTGTGTCTGAGCTAGTGGAGTAGAGGCTGGATGAGGAGGAGCTGATGCGTCAGGGTTTGGAGATGGGTTGGACTAGCAGAGCAGAGGTTGGGGGAGCAGACTGCGAGGTAAGAAGTAAGGGGCTGATTGCATTGGCTGCATGGGAGGTCCGAGGCAGATGCATGTCTGAAGTTACGGTTTGAAGCAGAAGTTGACTGAGTAAATCCGAGCCGGGCTAGTGAGTTCGAATCCGATTAGGGGATAATTTTGGAGGTTTTCCTTCTTTCTGGCATTCATTTTTCACAACTTCCGCTACTTTTCAGGTAGTGCCTCCATACGAGGCTCATCATCGGGTTCATGCAAAAATGCAATGTCTACACAATGTTTACTGATTAATTAATTATATTTAACCAGACCATAAAGGCAGAAATTCTATTTGTCTCACTTAAGTCCAACCGACCATATAGGCGGTAATAAGGTTATTACCTAAACCGACCATATAGGTGGAAACTACGTCTGGAATGTAAAACCGACCATATAGGTGGTAAATAAGGTTGTCACCTAAACCGACCATATAGGCGGTAATTGATTAATCCAAATTTTAATTAAAATAAGGGAGATTAATCTAATTTATTATATTAAAAGTCTCACCTTTTCACCCCCAGCAGAATCAGATTACCTGCTCATGCTGTAAATGAAAACACACAAAATTTTACTAATTAAATAAAAAGAAAATACAAGAAAACTTAAATAAATATACAAGACACTTTTTTCTTTAGGTTTTCATGGAGAAATTCCTCCAAAGAAAGCATGAAAAATTTACAAAGTTTAGCTTGGTATTTATATGCAAATCTAAAGGCTTACACCAATTTCTCCACCAATTGCTCCACCAAACATGGCACCAAACATGGCACCAAACATGGCATCAAACATGCCACCAAACATGGCACCAAATCCTCCACCAAACATGCAAGCATATTTGGTGGAAGTTTGACAATTTTCATTTTTTATTTTATTATTATTTTTTTTTTTGAAAAATGACTTTAATAATTATACATAACATACTTACGGATATTTTATCAATTTTGATCATGGAAACTTCCGAATTTGAAATTATTATAAACTTCAAAGTTGTAGCTCTTTGAGTCTTCTTTAATCTGGAACTTGAATCATCTCAATCCGATATCGGCATAAATAGGTATGGCCAAAATATGACAATTGCGCAAAGTTGGAATTTCCAAAATTGTACTTCGTTAGAACGCCATTTCAAGTTTCCAATCTCTAAAATCAAAATGCCAAGTCTAATTTTTTCCCTTATTTGTTCCATATTTCATCCTGATTGATTCCATTAAGTCCCGATTTTATTTTATTTGCAAAATAAACTAAAACACATCAAAACGTTCATAAAACTCGAGAAAATATACAAAATATTAAGTAAAAATTGATATATTTTCCGCTCATCACACCCCCAAACCTAACATTTTGCTAGTCCTCGAGCAAAACAACAAAATAAAATGCAATAAACTGCTAAAATTAAATTAAGCCACTTTCGTAGGGATCGCGGTTGCATTTAGCGTATGCTATAAGCCTTTAAACCCCTAGGTGTCCCTAGTGGACGAGTTGTAGTCTCGTGAGGGCTTACAGTGATGATACCCACAAACGTCAATCTAATGCACACAAAAGCAAAAAGACAAGAGAAAAGAGAATAAAAAAGTTAGTGACTAAATAAGTGAAACGTCTTATCCAAGTTAATAGTTATTTTCTTTCTTTCTAAATTACCAAATAAGTAAATTCTTCGATTATTTTTACCATTCTTTATATACACAACCAACAAGGTATTAATCAAATCATTGTGCTCACAATATTCATAAGTGTAGTTGAAAAGAGAGTAATATTTTTGTCCTAAAGTTATATCAGAATTCACACATTTTTTTGGCAATGGATTTTTTTTATTTAACATCTTCAATCCATGTAGTGAGCTTTGGGCCAGTGAATCCCAAGCCAGTTGGCTTTAGGGCACTAGGTGTTAAGACACCCTTATATACTTAATTACTCGAATTTCAGATTTTTTTTTACAACATCTTCAATCCATGTAGCGAGCTTTGGGCCAGTGACTCCCAAGCTAGTTGGCTTTAGGGCACTATGTGTTAAGACACCTTAACATACTTAATTACTCGAATTTCAAATATCTTATTTTTTACAACATCTTCAATCCATGTAGCGAGTTTTGGGCCAGTGACTCCCAAACCAGTTGCCTTTAGGGCACTAGGTGTTAAAACACCCCTACAGACAAAATTACTCGGATCTCATATGTGTGTATTTTTTTAGATGTTTCCTCCAATTAAACTAGAGTAATGAATATTACAAACTTTTCACTTACAACTCATGATCGTATGTTACCATGCATGTTGATAATACATGTCAACTGAGCATATGAAGATCCAATTTAGTCAGTATTATGGAGAATTCAAAAATTAAATAATTCAAAAGGAAATAAAGAAAAATTAACTTATTACGAAATAGGTTGAGATTGTTGGGTTTTCTAGGTCAAACCAAGATCAAATTAAGCAATGAAATGTGCGAATACATCAAAGTAAAGTAGCGGAAATACTCACTTTGATCGGCTTTGCGATACGTTGAACACAAAAATTTCTCCTCCATGGAATTCGGCCAAGCCTCTTTGTTGTGCTCTTTGTGTTGATCTTCAAGCTCCAAGCTTTAAGTGTTGATTCCAGGCTCATAGATGAGTTTCCCTATCACCTTTGAATGACTCATTGGATGTGATAGCACCATGAAAAATTTGCAATAAATCTTCCATTTGCTTCTTTTAACTCTCGGCCAATGAGAGAATTTGAGAGGAAAAATGGCACAATGCAGAGTGAAGGAGAGAAGAAAAAAAAAGTGTGTTGTGTGTTGATTTCTAAAATCAAGTAAAAAATGATATACCAAAATTAATAAAATGGTATATGTCATTCAATCCATCACACTTGTGTGCTTAACACTCAATCACCTTACCAACAACTTCCATCAACTTAAAGTGACAAAGTTGACTAATTCCGAATTAACGAATTTTCTGTTGCGACGTAATTAAATCAAATTTAATAAAATAATTATGCCTAACAAAATTACTATTCACGTCGCTAGCGAATTAATTCTAAATTAACTTGTTTGACCGAATTAAAATCCAATTTTAATTCCGCGTCGAAATCTAATTTCGTATAATATATCGAATATATTATTTTATCGATTACTTCCAAATTAATCATTCTCTCTCTTCAAATAATATTTTATCCTAGATAAAATATCTCCGCAATTAATCCTAGATTAATTTTCTCTCTCTTATAATTAATCCTAGATTAATTATGTTCGAGTCATACGTCATCGGTGAATCTTCGGGAAGCGACCCATGAGATCCCTGGATATGTTGGCAGTAAATCCGGTCGTCGGACTATCCGAACACGTACGTACCTAGTACTACGTTTTTACCGATTTACAAGACATGGTTGGCTTCTAGCAGAGCATCGTGCCTACCCAATTCTCCAGAAATATTCTTAAAGGAATATATAATATGTATCAGGCGTAGTATACGTAGTATTGCGTATTGCGATCCAGTATCGGATGTCACGTGCTAGGCCTGGGGCTGGAATTGTGTCTGCCCTATACGAAGCACATATCGGATCTCTGGTAACTAGTCTCTATAATCGGATAAACATGACCTAGTCATATTATCCCGATAGCTGCAGCATACAAGAGTACTAGTTCCGTATCCTACGTGACCATCATCTCCATATGACTGGAGTGATACTTCCACCTTCACATCACACCCAATACACTACGATTCTCAATATTCCCAGAGAGGCGTACACAGAACCTGTTAAAGCCCTGGAAGACCAAAACCAAAGTATATTGATCGTCGCGAGTATTAGCGATGCAAGTCTCAGGTTAAAACCAAATACACCTACCCTGATTCGAACTTCCATAGACACATAGGCATACTACCAACGGAATTCCGAGGGGTCTATCCAGAGCGAAGCTGTTTCCGTACCATCGGTAAACACAACCTCATATTACACTTGCATAAGTATCCAATACTTAAATATATGAGAACTATGCTGTTATGCTCCCACAACATGCACAAGTGCAATACTAGTCTATTCCAAATTATCGATGTCCAATCTCGATAATACTACGACTAGGGATGTTTTAATGATTAAACCTTAATGGATTAATATTTTCTCATATCTTATTAATCTGGAACTAATCATATGGACTTTTATCATTTATATATCTTGGTAATCCAATTACAAATGATAAAAGAGCAATTTCCTTTGTCACATAGTTAATTTGTACAACAACACCATGTTCTGTACAAATAGTGATGTTATGGATCATAATTGTCCAACAATCTCCCACTTGGCCTATAGCCAATCACTCAAGTGTCCTACATTTGAACTATGTACTGGTTGCTCAAATTTCTACATAGAAACTGCTTTCGTCTGCGGATTTACAAAGTTATCATCTGATGCGATTTATTCGATCATCATATCGCCACGATGTATGATCCGAACGAATCTGATGAATAGTTAAAGTGCATACTTGGATCGTTAATGAGACCATTAATTCTTTATCATGTGTTGTAGCCTAGCTAAGCTGCTAACAGAACTACACCTAATCTTATTAGGATTATTATAGATCCAAATTGCTTCTATTGATGCCTCAACTGCAGCAATATTCCACTTTTGTTGTTTATGCTGAAACAGTATCTTGCATGGAAGATTTCCAGCTCACTGTTCCATTATTCAAACTATATAATACCTTTATTACGACTTATAGTTGTTATTGTCGGTTTGGAAACTTGCAGCGGTGAACCCAGTCACTTCAAGTTCTCCTTCTCCACAACTTAAGAAAACATCTTTAGTTCATCTAAGATACTTAATGATGTTTTTAACATCAATTCAGTGACTATCACATGGATTGCCCTAATTGTGACTCCATATGCTCAAAGTATATGAGACACCAGGTCGCGTACATTTCTTTCAATGTACGAGTTCTCGGAGAGTGCCAACAACTTTTAGATCTATCCCAGTAGATCCTTATTCCTAGAATAAAGGTTGTCTCTCCCAACTATTCTACGGAGAATTTTGATGAAAGCCAAGCTTTCACCGAT
The DNA here is from genome assembly GCA_019454045.1 of Zanthoxylum bungeanum. Lineage (NCBI taxonomy): Eukaryota > Viridiplantae > Streptophyta > Magnoliopsida > Sapindales > Rutaceae > Zanthoxylum > Zanthoxylum bungeanum. The sequence continues at coordinate 65,651 of SKCR01035418.1, read as the reverse complement.
TATATTATGGGAATATCATTTCCAAGAAATGATATATCATCATTATTTAGGACAATCACTGTCAGTACGCTCCCACTAACCTCCTATATACACAATTATTTTCATTTTGATTAAATCATATACCATTATGATTACATCAAAATGATAATTCCAAGAACGTAATGCTTGCTTCAACCCATAAATGGATCGAATTAACTTGCAAACCTTGTTTGCTCGTTTTTGGTACGATAAAACCATCAGGACGTTGTAAACATCCTCCAAAAGGTTACCGTTTAAGGAAAGCGATTTTGACGTTCAGCTGCCATATTTCATAAATGAAACATGCAGCATTAGCAAGCATTATCCAAATGGATTTAACCATGGCAACTAGTTAAAAGGTTTCGTCGTAATCGACACAATGTTTATAACGATACCTTTTTTCTACAAGCCTAACTTTGTGCGTTGGTATGTTGCCATCCATGTATGTCTTCCTTGAAGACTTATTTAGTACCAATAGGCACAATGCCTTCCGGTACATCAACCAGTGTCCAAACTTGGTTGGTATACATGGAATCCATTTCGAATATCATGGCACTTTTCCATAATAAGGAGTCGATATCTTGTATCACTTCCTCATATGTAGCCAGTTCATATTCCTCAATAAGATTGACATCTTTACGAGGTGAGATCAAAAACCCATACCTCCCAGGTTATTTTTTGACTCTCTCCGACTTTCGCGGTTCTTGTGTATTCATAGATTGTGGTACAGTTTAATCCTTGATGAACTATTTGTGTTCCATTAAGGAATCGGTGCCTAGAACAGTATTACTCTGATTTTCATAGAGTTTTACTTTCCTCCCACTTACCACTGCATATAGGTATTCCTCTTAGGAAAACCGCATGGCGAGCAACAATTAAATTGTTCTCTTGTGAGTTGTATAAGTACTATACTTTGGTTACCCTAGGATAACCCACAAATTAGGCACTTATCCAATTTGGGTTTTAGTTTGGTATCATCCAAACATATGCCTAGCATTCCTAAATCTTCAGGAATGAGAAAACTCGGTTTCTTTCCTGTTCATATCTAATATGAAGTCTGTCAAATAGATTTTCATGGAACCTTATTCAAAATAAGTATTGCACTGTTAAATGCGTATCCCTAGAAGGAAAATGGTGGCTCAGAGTGACTCATAATTAACCTTATTATGTCCTACAAGGTTCGGTTTCTCAATTCGGACACACCGTCTAATTGAGGTGTTCCGTGAAGAGTCCACATTGAAAGAATACTATACTTTTTCAAGTAATTGAGAAACTTATTACTTAAGTATTTTCAACCATGGTCTAACCGTGACGGTTTAATACTTTAGCCGATCTGTCTGTCTACTTCGTGTCGAAACTCTTTGAATTTATCAAAAGTTTCCGATTTATGTTTCAAAAGAAACACATAACCATAACGCGATGCCACATCCGTAAAGGTTACGAAGTGTTAATATCCACCTCTAGCCTAGCTAGACATGGGCCCACTTACGTCACTAGGAACGAGGGCTAACAGATTGGTGGCACTTGTACTTCTACCAATTAAAAGGTGTTTTAGGCACTTTGCCTAATTAACTAGATTCATAGACATCATTTGAATTAAAATCAAATATGTCCTAGTACCCACTCTTCGAAAGTGTGGATATACGAGTCTTGTTAATGTGTCCCAGATAAAAATGCCACAAATAAGTCTCATCTGATGAATTCTGTTTGAGCTATTTGTTTGTCATGTTATACGTTTGAGATTCATTTATATTCAAAATATAAATACTGTTATTCACATCTAATGTGCTTATCTCAATATCATCTTTATAAAATAAAACACTTTAGTGTTCTAGAATATAAAGGTATACCCGCAACGAGTTATACTCTGATATAAAGATAATATTTCTAGTCAAACTAGGTACATTATAACAGTTTCCTAATTTAAGTACATACCCAAAGGGTAGTTCCTAAACTTAGGTTTCTATGGTTAAAACAACGACTTTCGTCCCATTTCCGACTCGTAGATCAATCTCAACTGAAGTCAGTATCCTGCTAATCAGCAGATTCCGCACATCAGTATATATCTTATGTACCACATCTAGTATCAAAAATCGAATTTTGAAACTAATAGCGAACATGTTTATGACAAACATACTTGAAGTCGGAGCCTTGCCCCACCTTCACTTCCTTCATGTCTGCCTTGTCCATACGGTAGTCACACTTCCAGTGACCCCGTTTGCCACAGTTTAGGCAGACATCTTGGGATATGTCATTTGTCTTCCTTGAAGACCGTGATGATTTTTCCTTTGCCCCTTTTAGAAGCTCTGGCTCTACCTCCTTGAGCATAGTAATCAACTCTCCAAGAGTTTACTCTTGGTTCATAATGAACCTGCCCCAGCTTTTGGGTAGAGACTATAAGATCAAATCTTTGGTAGTCTCGGCCACGTAGGTAATGCCCAGCTAACCTAACTGATCAATGTCAGCAATCATCTACGACACCTAGTGCTCGACATATCTACCCTCTGACATACATGAGCAAAAGAGCTTCTTTTGCAATTTGTACTTCTAAGATTTAAGAATAAATCTATGAAGATCTTTAATTTCATCATCATGGTACAAGGATATAATCCTTAATTTTGACAACGAAATTAAAGTGTCATTGCATCTAGCATAAAGGATTGAGCACTAAAGTTATCATCACATGAATCTTCCAAAGATCATGTTCTACTATTTGCTCAACTCCGGGCTTAGGCCCGAGATTTAATTCTATCAAATAGAATAACTTCTCAATTCCCATGACTATCCTGAGGTTTTATTCCCAATCTGAAAATTAAAGCCGTTTAAAGACATTTTCACCTAGGATTATGTTTTAAACGCTAATCTTTCAGTAATCTTGATTTCAATAGTCCAACTATCCAATCAACGATTTCGGGTACAATTAAATATAATGATTACTATAGTCTAACTATATAATCAACTATAATTTGTTTGGTTAAATTCAAATATGTTGATTACTATAATCCAATTATATAATCAACTATAATTTGAAGTAGTTTGAATACAGTCCAACTGTTTAATTAAAACAACATTTAAATTATTAGTCCAACTAATATATATTTATGTAATGACGAAAAAATGAAATGAGCGCGTATTGGCAAGTATCTAAACGAAATTGCAAATTTAATACTTGCCTCCCACTATTTTTCGGCGAGCCTCTAACCCTCTGTTGAGTACTCGGGAAACCTAGTTTCCTATTGGGCTAGGATCCCGTTAAATAACACACAACCTTGACTTTGGCCAACAAGTTGTATGATATTTAACTAGTTAGATCTCTAAGATCAATTGGATCTCATCTAATTCCTAGATCCAGTAGGTGGACATCCAAGTCCGAAACATATATCTAATATATGCCAATATATCCGATATATTCCCTAACTTTTTTCCTCTGAATCAATTAAGGCTTGGCTTTGGCGCAATAAACTTAATGATTCCAGTTAAGCGGGACCCTTTGACCTTGGAAAGCTTCGTAATTGATGTCGATGGACAAGAAGTGATCTTGACTTTGGCCAAAAAATCACAACTTGGACAAGACATGCGATATGGAACAAAGCCTTCATGATTCAAAAACATCCGCGATGGACAAAGGTCTTGACTTTGGCCAACAAACCAGTGCCAATCTTGGTTCTTAAGAATGAATCATTCAATGGAAGGAAAACACTTAATATTTATTGAGGGTTTTCGCGTAATTGGCAAGCAATTAATTATCTTTGATTAGGTCTCATCATACTGTTGGGGTTGGTGCTCAGAGCGCCAATTCCCGGTTGTATTTCTGTTAAATACTTCTGTAAAACATTATTATTATGAATAATATATGCAGTTTCTATAATATAATCTATCTTTCTATATGGTAAAGATTAATGACCCTAGAATGATTAGTCATGATACAGTTGCAAAAGCGTCGCAACGGACATTGAGTAGTATCATGACGTTGTCATTCTCAGACAGTTCCTGGTCAAGGTTTACACTACTTGGTCAGTATATAGTAAACCCGTTGAGACCGGTACATGTCGTATACTGGAATATATGATTCCAATGGTTTCTCAATGAACCATAAGTCTTGGAGACTAGTATAGACGTGTAGGTGTTTATAGCGGATAAACACTGAATGACTCACCGAAGATTCTTAATGGATGGTACACCAGCGTCAATAAGAATCTTCTTGGGTTGAGTAGCACTTGTGATTCTTAGACTTGAGATGCCATTGTGGGCACATGAGACATCTTCTACACTTAGACGGCAGTCACGTCACCGATCTATTTAGATCAGACCTCCGCATGTTCGTTGGGTGTAGATAGATCCTCAGGGTGTCCTATGTGTATCAAGATAGGATCCGTCAGTTCTGTGTATCAGAGGAAGTAGTCCATATGATTAGCAATCAGATAAAACCATGGGCCCGTGGTAAAGTTAGAAGCTAGTTCTAAACATTCTTTTTGAGATTACTAATAGAATAGTCGACTGGAAAATCCCGATAGAGATTTGACGTTTACATCTATATCTCTGGGATTTATCCGGATACCTGTGACGGAGGAATTATATATTTGCCATGACCTCGACCTGTATGGTTCAGCGAGATTATCCGTGATCGTCATAATCTACGGGTGGATAGATTATGGACACGAATTAGATTTCGTGACGGATATACCTGAATCTAGAGAGTCTCAATAATGAAACATACTCGTAGAGCACTAGAGCAACATTAATAAATAATAATGATTATTTATAAAGTCGTTTAAAGGTTAAACGCAAGATACATGCTAAAGGACTAGATAGTCATTTGCCTAATTATTGTGTATTTACATTTAATACTTGATTAATTAAATACACATTAATTAATAGTCAAAATGAGTTATTTGACTTTTATCCTAAATGAATATATTTTTTTAATATTAATGTAAATATTATACATATATTTAATATATTTGTATTTGATTAATTAATTATTTATTTAATTGTTAAATTATTAAATTAATTAAAATATAAATATCTTATGTTAGGATATTTAAAGTAAATGATGTTAGTTGCTTTTGTTGACTTAAATAAATATCTAATAAAGTTGTTATTTAGATATTTAGGCAAGTTGACTAAATTAGCTTGAAATGAAATGAAATTACAATCTTATATTTTGTATATGTGAAATTCGGCCAAGGCCTTATTGTTGCAAGTATAAATTGTTTTTCATTTCATGATACACTTAACCTAATACACTTTACCAAATAAACTCCATTGAGAAAACTAAGGAAAGCTTGAGAAAAGAAAGACATATCAAAGATAGCTTGGAATTTAGTTAGTTTTTCAAACTTGCTATTAGAGAGGAAATTGTTCCTAGGTTCTAGGCTTCAACATGTGATGTTCTTAGATTATTTATTTCTTTATTCTTTGTGTTTTTGTTGATGGAAGTTGTGATAGAAGTGTTGAGCATGTATGGTGAAGGAAGGTTGTGACTATTGTAGTTGTAAACTTTCTTTTAAGGTTTTTTGAAACCATGTTGCTAATCTAGAGTATTGACCCACTCTTAAATGACCTAGATTTGATCTTGAGTTGTTTCATTGTGTTGAGACTTGGATTGGATGGAAGAATGATGATTGAAGTAATTGATTTAATGTATTTGGTCTAATTTGTCCAATTTGTGGAAATTGAAAAATTAGGGTTCTTAACTAATTCCAAATTTGGGGCTTTTCATATATGTTGTGTATTTGTGTGTGTATATGATGCATATAAAGTTTCATGATCATTGGATTACATCTTGATGTGTTTTGATGCATGAAATGACAAAATGCACAAACCCCCCCCCCCCCCTTTGGAGTGCATTCGGCCAAGATAAGAAAATTGGGGATTTTGGATGCTTTGGTGTTTTGATGTTTTGAACATCATAAGTTCATCTTAGAAATGATTTAGAATCATTCAAAATTGATTAGGTCAATTTCGAACTAAAATGGACAAAAATACAAAGCAAGGGTATTTCGGTAATTCACCTAAAAATATTTTATTGAATTTATTTTCATAATTTGATTATTGGAATGTTAAATAAATATGTTTATTTAATTAATCCGAGAAAAATTTTTGAAATCTGAAAATCGGATTTTCACCGCTTAAAACCCCTTCAAAATGGTATCAGAGCGAGTCTGATTCTAGGCCACTTAAAATGATTAGCCTTCATTGAATCAATGTTTAATCATGTTTTCTTGACTTTGTGCATGCTTATTAGGATCTAAACTGGTTAGATTTAGGGGTATGACACTTAGCGGAAAAATCCCTATTAATAAGGTTTAAATGTAATTATGTAATTGATGCATGTTATATGGTCCGTCTGTCAATACGGTTTATGAATATCTCTTTATGACTACATCCGAGACCGTGCCTCTGCTGTGAGGGTGTAGCCGATAAAGATTTATTTATACCGGATGTATATTAGATACTAGGTAAATTCAAGTAAAAGCGGAATTCTGAACGTGCCCTAGCTGTCAAAATTACGTAAGTAACTTGAATTTATCATTGACGAGTTTAACCTTGGTACGTCTCCTTGTGGGCCTGCCTTCGCAGCGACAACGAGAAACGGCCAGGACCGGATACTTAGGAGTCATTAGTGAATGATTGACAAATGAGTTGTCTACCTGATGAATATACGTAGGCGAGACCGTGCCTCTACTGTGAGCCGAAATATATTCAAGTTATGTTAGATTCCTAATAAAGTTAATGATGTTAGTTGCAATTGTTGACTTAAATAAATATCTAATAAAGTTGTTATTTAGATATTTAGGCAAGTTGACCAAATTGACTTGAAATGAAATTGAAATTAATTTCCTTGTTTTTGCCTTAGTCATTTTCGGCCAAAGGCCAATTTGAACAAGTATAAATTGATTTTCATTTCATTTAACAAATAACCTAATACACTTTATCATATAAACTCCATTGAAAGAAAACCAAAGAAGCTTGTGAAGAAGAAAGGATAAAATCAAAGAAAGGCTTGGATTTAGTAAGTTTTCTCAACTTACTATTAGATAGGAAAATGTTCCTTATGATCTAGGCTACATATTATGATGTTCTTAAGTTATTCTTTTCTTTATTCTTTGTGTTTTGTTGGATGGAAGTTTTGTTGGAAGTGTTGAGCATGTGTGATGAAGGAAGTTTGTGCTATTATAGTTGTAAGCATTCTTTTAAGGTTTTTGAAACCATGTTGCTAATCTAGAGTTATTGACCCACTCTTAAATGACCTAGATTTGATCTTGAGTTGTTTCATTGTGTTGAGACTTGGATTGGATGGAAGAATGATGATTGAAGTAATTGATTTAATGTATTTGGTCTAATTTGTCTAATTTGTGAAATTGAAATATTAGGGTTCTTAACTAATTCCAAATTTGGGGCTTTTCATATAATTTGTGAATTTGGGTGTTTATATGATGCATATAAAGTTTCATGTTGATTGATTTCATTTAGATGTGTTTTGAAGCATGAAATGACCAAATGGTCAAATTGGGCACCAAATGGTGCATTCGGCTTTGGCATGGAAATTTGGGGATTTTGGTTGCTTTGTGTTTTGATGTTTTGAACATCATAAGTTCATCTTATAAATGATTTAGAATCATTCAAAATTGATTAGATCAATTTCGGACTAAAATGGACAAAAATACAAAGCAAGGGTATTTCGGTAAATTCACTTAAAATTGTTTTATTGAATTTATTTTCATAATTTGATTATTGGAATATTATAAATATGTTTATTTAATTAATCCGAGAAAAAGTTTTGAAATCTGAAAATCGGATTTTCACCGCTTCCGCTGCGTTACCGGATTCACCCTCTAAAACCCTTACAAAATGGTATCAGAGCGAGTCTGATTCTAGGCCACCTAATATTTAGTCTTCATTGAATCAATGTTTAATCATGTTTTCTTGACTTTATGCTGCTTATTAGGATCTAAATTGGTTAGATTTAGGGTGTATGACACTTAGCGGAAAATCCCTAATTAATAAGGTTTGAATGTAATTATGTATTTGATGCATGTTATATGGTCCGTCTTGTCAATACGGTTTATGAATACTTCTTTGTGACTACATCTGAGACCGTGCCTCTGTTGTGAGGATGTAGCCGATAAAGATTTATTTATATACCGGATGTATATTAGATACTAGGTAAATTCAAGTAAAAGCGGAATTCTGAACGTGCCCTAGCTGTCAGAATTACGTAAGTAACTTGAGTTTATCATTGACGAGTTTACCTTGGTACGTCTCCTTGTGGGCCTGCCTTCGCAGCGACAACGAGAAACGGCCAGGACCGGATACTTAGGAGTCATTAGTGAATGATTGACAAATGAGTTGTCTACCTGATGAATATACGTAGGCGAGACCGTGCCTCTGCTGTGAGCCGAAATATATTCACGGGATCCACTTTTCACTATTAATATTTAATTTAATTATTAAATATTTGTATTCTGTTTTGGGATTACAGTATTGCATGTTTTAGTGGTAGGGGCATATTAGATTAAAAATCCATGATCTAGTTTATGCTTTTGATATTATATGAAACTGCTTAATTTCTGCTAACCGTTTTTCGTGATCTATATGATAGATTGGCGATGGTGGCACAATCCACAAATCAGTTTGCGCGTATGCTTGATGCGAACAAACTGAAAGGCGCTGAGAACTTTGCAGACTGGGAATTGGATTTGAGGATTGTCCTCGATTCCGAGAAGCTGGGTTATGTTCTTGAGGGTCCGTTGCCCCTTGCAGTGGGCGAGGATGCTTCGGAGGAGGAACGCCAAGTTTTTGAAACTTGGAAGGATGATGATTTAAGGGTTAAATCATACATCCTTAGTTCACTGTCTCCGAAACTCAAGCAACAGTACTATGGTATGTTAGATTCCTATAATATGATGACACGATTGAGACAATCGTTTGAAAACCAGGAACAAGTTATTGTTCACAAAGTCGCCATGGAACTGTTCCATGCGCGTCTGGATGAGGGGCAGAGTGTCAGCCCACATGTTCTTCAGATGATCGATTTGATCGATCAATTGAGGCAACATAATCTCATCTTGAATGACAGTCTCGGTAGGAGTGTCATTCTTGGTTCACTGCCAGCTTCATTTCGCCAGTTCGTGATGTACTTCAACATGCACGGGACTGTCTGTACCTACCAGGAGCTACATAGGATGTTGCTCACGGCAGAAGAGGACCTTAAGAAGGGAGTACCGACTCGCCCTCCTAGAACTACTTCTATTTCGGCTTCTTCCCAAGGATGGTCCAAGGGAAAGAACAAGAAAGGCAAGAAGAAGTAGAAGGCTTTTGGTCCTCAATAACAGGCGAAGATTGCAAAGCCCAAAAGGGCTTCTGAAGACAAATGCCACCACTGCAGCAAAGTTGGGCACTGGAAAAGGAAGTGTCCTGATTACATTGCCCAGTGAGGAGAGACAGAGCTTCTACATCAGGTACTTTTCTTTTTCCAGTTATTGATTTATCTTTGGCTTGTGAAGCCGTTACATCCAGCTGGATTTTAGATTCTGCTTGTCCCATTCACATTTACAATTCGTTGCAGGTGCTGAAGGAAAGTAGGAAACTGAAGCCTGGAGAGATGCAGTTGCGGTTCGGGAGTGGAGACTCTTTGGATGCAGTTGCAGTGGGAGTATGCGAGATCTCATTTCCGAATGGGACACTTTTGTTATTTGACTGTCATTTTGTACCGGGATGTGTCGCTAATATTATATCACTTTTTGTATTGGATACATAAGGCTTTTGTATTAATATTAAGAATAGTTCTTTGTATTTATATGATACAAATATTATTCAGATCCTTAGTTGTCCAAACCAGCATGGTCATTATACATTGCAAACTTCAAAAGATATATTAAATACTAGAGTTAATAAACGTAGTTTACCTGTAATTAATAATACTGAACTTTGGCATATGAGACTTGGTCACATTGGCGTTAAACGCCTTACCCAATTGGTTAGGAATGGTTTGATATCAGATCTTACCATTGAGTCCTATCCAACTTGTGAATCCTGTATTCAGGGTAAGATGACCAAAGCCCCATTTTCTGGTGTTGGACACCGCGCCATTAACTTACTGGAACTCGTACATTCTGATGTATGTGGTCCACTAAGTCAAACTGCTCATAGTGGTTATTCGTACTTCGTTACCTTTACCGATGATTTGTCACGGTACGGTTATGTGTATTTGATGCGACATAAATCGGAAACCTTTGAAAAGTTCAAAGAGTTCCGAAATGAAGTAGAAAAACAAACTGGTAAATATATTAAATGCCTTCGATCAGATCGAGGCGGTGAAATTATGAGTGGTGAGTTCATGGATTATATGAAGGAGAATGGGATTCTCGCTCAATATACTCCTCCAGGTACACCACAGCACAATGGTGTATCTGAAAGGAGAAATCGGACTTTATTGGATATGGTCTGATCGATGTTGAGTTTCACAGATTTGCCCTATTACTTATGGGGCTACTGTCTCTTAACAGCCGCACATCTTTTGAATAAGATTCCTTCAAAGGCTGTCCCTACGACACCGTATGAGATATGGTTCGGTAGGAGATCGAATCTTAATTATATTAAGGTTTGGGGTTGTCCTGCCTATGTCATGGTAACTCAGCAAAGTAAGCTTTCGCCTCGAGGGCAAAAGTTTAGGTTTGTTGGATATCCCTCGAACACGAGGGGATATCTGTTCTATGATACCGAGCATCGAAATGTGTTCGTAGCTCGCTTCGCAAAATTTCTAGAAGTAGAATTTTTGTCAGAAGTTGGTGATCATAGACAGGTTGAGCTTGATGAAGTCCAACTTGAAAACACGAACAAACGGAGGAACCTGAAGTTCAAGTAGATGAATGACCTTCAACACACACACTCCGTAGGTCGGAAATGGTATATAGACCTCCTGAACGCTTGTATTTGATACAAGAAAAGAGTCTGGATGTTCTCTTAGTTGAAGAGACAGATCCTTTCACCTATAGAGAATCGATGTTGGACATCGACTCCGTGAAATGGCAAAGTGCCATGAAATCCGAGATAGACTCAATGCATGAAAATCAAGTTTGGGACTTGATTCCGCTTCCCGAAGGAATTGTTCCTATCGGTTGTAAATGGGTTTACAAGAGGAAGCGCGGGCCTGACGGTAAGGTTGAAACTTACAAGGCCCGACTGGTAGCAAAAGGTTACACGCAGTGACCTGGCGTCGACTACGATGAAACTTTTCACCGGTAGCAATGCTTAAGTCTATCCGGATTTTGCTTTCTATAGCTGCGTATCATGACTACGAGATTTGGCAAATGGATTGTCAAAACGGCTTTTCTAAATGGATTTCTTGATGAAGAAATCTATATGGAACAGCCGAAGGTTTCACGTCCAGCGAAACCTCGGGTATGGTATGTAAGCTTAAGAAGTCCATTTATGGACTTAAACAAGCTTCACGAAGTTGGAATCTTCGATTCGATGAGATTATTAGATCGTCTGGTTTTCCCTCAAGAATTCGGAAGAATCCTGTGTATCAGAAGGCCAGTGGGAGCATGGTCGTATTTTTATTCCTATATGTTGATGACATCCTAATCATTGGGAATGATTTAGGTATGTTGCAAAGCGTGAAAGCGTTCCTCTGTAAGAATTTCTCCATGAAGGACCTGGGAGAAGCTTCCTATGTTTTAGGGATAAAACTCTATAGAGATAGACAATGAGACTGATTGGGTTATCCCAATCAATGTACGTAGATAAGATCTTGGAACGGTATAGCTTTGGTAACTGTAAGACAGCAAACATACCGTTCAGACATGGGATTCATCTTTCTAAGAAGATGTGTCCACAAACAGAAGATGAGAAGGTTAGAATGTCTAACCAACCTTATGCTTCGTGTTTGGGTAGCATAATGTATGCCGTGTTATGTACGAGGCCTGATATCAGTTTCGCTGTTAGCGTAACTAGTCGATATCAGTCCAATCCAGGTAATGACCATTGGATGGCCATTAAACATATCCTAAAGTATCTTAAAGGTACTAAGGATAAGTTGATAATATATGGAGGAAACGAACTGCATGTTAATGGGTATACAGACTCCGATTTCCAATCGGATCCCGATGATAGAAAGTCTACATCTGGATTTGTCTTTACCCTTAACGGAGGTGCAGTTTGTTGGAAGAGTTCCAAACAGGATCGACAGCTGATTCCACCACTGAGGCGGAATATATTGCAGCTTCTGAAGCTGCAAAAGAGGCTGTGTGGATAAAGAACTTTATCACAGAATTGGGGTTGTCCCAAGTATCGAGAATGCGATTCCGTTATACTGTGATAATACTGGAGCCATTGCGCAAGCAAAGGAACCGAGGGCGCATCAGAAGTCGAAGCATATGGAACGCAAGTACCAATCATTCGAGAAATCATGTCGCGAGGGGATATTGTCGTGTGCAAGGTACCGAGTGAAGATAATGTAGCAGACCCGCTGACGAAGGCCATACCTCCTAAGTTGTTTGATAAACACGTGGAGTCGATGGGTATTAGATACATCGATATTGGCACTAGAGCAAGTGGGAGATTTTATGGGGTTGGTGCTCAGAGCGCCAATTCCCGGTTGTATTTCTGTTAAATACTTCTGTAAAACATTATTATTATGAATAATATATGTAGTTTCTATAATATAATCTATCTTTCTATATGGTAAAGACGTAATGACCCTAGAATGATTAGTCATGATACAGTTGCAAAAGCGTCGCAACGGACATTGAGAAGTATCATGACGTTGTCATTCTCAGACAGTTCTTGGTCAAGGTTTACACTACTTGGTCAGTATAGTAAACCCGTTGAGACCGGTACATGTCGTACTGGAATATATGATTCCAATGGTTTCTCAATGAACCATAAGTCTTGGAGACTAGTTAGACGTGTAGGTGTTTATAGCGGATAAACACTGAACGACTCACCGAAGATTCTTAATGGATGGTACACCAGCGTCAATAAGAATCTTCTTGGGTTGAGTAGCACTTGTGATTCTTAGACTTGAGATGCCATTGTGGGCACATGAGACATCTTCTACACTTAGACGGCAGTCACGTCACCGATCTATTTAGATCAGACCTCCGCCTGTTCGTTGGGTGTAGATAGATCCTCAGGGTGTCCAATGTGTATCAAGATAGGATCCGTCAGTTCTGTGTATCAGAGCATAGGTAGTCCATATGATTAGCAATCAGATAAAACCATGGGCCTGTGGTAAAGTTTAGAAGCTAGTTCTAAACATTCTTTTTGAGATTGCTAATAGAATAGTCGACTGGATAATCCCGATAGAGATTTGATGTTTACATCTATATCTCTGGGATTTATCTGGATACCTGTGACGGAGGAATTATACATTTGCCATGACCTCGACCTGTATGGTTCAGCGAGATTATCCGTGATCGTCATAATCTACGGGTGGATAGATTATGGACATGAAATTTGATTTCGTGACGGATATACCTGAACCTAGAGAGTCTCAATAATGAAACATACTCGTAGAGCACTAGAGCAACATTAATAAATAATAATGATTATTTATAAAGTCGTTTATGGTTAAACGCAAGATACATGCTAAAGGACTAGATAGTCATTTGCTTAATTATTGTGTATTTACATTTAATACTTGATTAATTTAAATACACATTATTTAATAGTCAAAATGAGTTATTTGACTTATTTCCTAAATGAATATATGTTTTTAATATTTAATGTAAATATTATACATATATTTAATATATTTGTATTTGATTAATTAATTAATTATTTAATTGTTAAATGATTAAATTAATTAAAATATAAATATCTTACATTAGGATATTTAAAGTTATGATGTTAGTTGCAATTGTTGACTTAAATAAATATCTAATAAAGTTGTTATTTAGATATTTAAGCAAGTTGACCCAATTGACTTGAAATGAAATTGAAATTAATTTCCTTGTTTTTGCCTTAGTCATTTTCGGCCAAAGGCCAATTTGAACAAGTATAAATTGATTTTCATTTCATTTAACAAATAACCTAATAAAATTTATCATATAAACTCCATTGAAAGAAAACCAAAGAAGCTTGTGAAGAAGAAAGGATAAAATCAAAGAAAGGCTTGGATTTAGTAAGTTTTCTCAACTTACTATTAGATAGGAAAATGTTCCTTATGATCTAGGCTACATCTTATGATGTTCTTAAGTTATTCTTTTCTTTATTCTTTGTGTTTTGTTGGATGGAAGTTTTGTTGGAAGTGTTGAGCATGTGTGATGAAGGAAGTTTGTGACTATTGTAGTTGTAAGCATTCTTTTAAGGTTTTTGAAACCATGTTGCTAATCTAGAGTTATTGACCCACTCTTAAATGACCTAGACTTGATCTTTAGTTGTTTCATTGTGTTGAGACTTGGATTGGATGGAAGAATGATGATTGAAGTAATTGATTTAATGTATTTGGTCTAATTTGTCCAATTTGTGGAAATTGAAAAATTAGGGTTCTTAACTAATTCCAAATTTGGGGCTTTTCATATATGTTGTGCATTTGGGTGTGTATATGATGCATATAAAGTTTCATGTTGATTGGATTTCATTTAGATGAGTTTTGAAGCATGAAATGACCAAATGGTCAAATTGGGCACCAAATGGTGCATTCGGCTTTGGCATGGAAAATTGGGGATTTTGGTTGCTTTGGTGTTTTGATGTTTTGAACATCATAAGTTCATCTTAGAAATGATTTAGAATCATTCAAAATTGATTAGATGAATTTCAGACAAAAATGGACAAAAATACAAAGATTTTGCTTTCTATAGCTGCGTATCATGACTACGAGATTTGGCAAATGGATGTCAAAACGGCTTTTCTAAATGGATTTCTTGATGAAGAAATCTATATGGAACAGCCGGAAGGTTTCACGTCCAGCGAAACCTCGGGTATGATATGTAAGCTTATGAAGTCCATTTATGGACTTTAACAAGCTTCACGAAGTTGGAATCTTCGATTCGATGAGATTATTAGATCGTCTGGTTTTCTCAAGTATTCGGAAGAATCCTGTGTGTATCAGAAGGCCAGTGGGAGCATGGTCGTTTTTTTAGTCCTATATGTTGATGACATCCTAATCATTGGGAATGATTTAGGAATGTTGCAAGCGTCAAAGTGTACCTCTGTAAGAATTTCTCCATGAAGGACCTGGGAGAAGCTTCCTATGTTTTAGGGATAAAAATCTATAGAGATAGACAAGGAGGCTGATTGGGTTATCCCATCAACGTACGTAGATAAGATCTTGGAACGGTATAGCTTTGGTAACTGTAAGACAGCAAACATACCGTTCAGACATGGGATTCATCTTTCTAAGAAGATGTGTCCACAAACAGAAGATGAGAAAGTTAGAATGTCTAACCAACCTTATGCTTCGTGTTTGGGTAGCATAATGTATGCCGTGTTATGTACGAGGCCTGATATCAGTTTCGCTGTTAGCGTAACTAGTCGATATCAGTCCAATCCAGGTAATGACCATTGGATGGCCATTAAACATATCCTAAAGTATCTTAAGGTACTAAGGATAAGTTGATAATATATGGAGGAAACGAACTGCAGGTAATGGGTATACAGACTGATTTCCAATCGGATCCCGATGATAGAAAGTCTACATCTGGATTTGTCTTTACCCTTAACGGAGGTGCAGTTTGTTGGAAGAGTTCCAAACAGGGATCGACAGCTGATTCCACCACTGAGGCGGAATATATTGCAGCTTCTGAAGCTGCAAAAGCGGCTGTGAGGATAAAGAATTTTATCACAGAATTGGGAGTTGTCCCAAGTATCGAGAATGTGATTCCGTTATACCGTGATAATACTGGAGCCATTACGCAAGCAAAGGAACCGAGGGCGCATCAAAAGTCGAAGCATGTGGAACGCAAGTACCACATCATTCGAGAGATCGTGTCGCGAGGGGATATTGTCGTGTGCAAGGTACCAAGTGAAGATAATGTGGCAGACCCGCTGAAGAAGGCCATACCTCCGAAGTTATTTGATAAACGTGGAGTCGATGGGTATTAGATACAATCGATATTGGCACTAGAGCAAGTGGGAGATTTTGTTGGGGTTGGTGCTCAGAGCGCCAATTCCCGGTTGTATTTCTGTTAAATACTTCTGTAAAACATTATTCTTATGAATATATATGCAGTTTCTATAATATAATCTATCTTTCTATATGGTAAGAGACGTAATGACCCTAGAATGATTAGTCATGATACAGTTGCAAAAGCGTCGCAACGGACATTGAGTAGTATCATGACGTTGTCATTCTCAGACAGTTCATGGTCAAGGTTTACACTACTTGGTCAGTATAGTAAACCCATGAGACCGGTACATGTCGTATACTGGAATATATGATTCCAATGGTTTCTCAATGAACCATAAGTCTTGGAGACTAGTATAGACGTGTAGGGTTTATAGCGGATAAACACTGAACGACTCACCGAAGATTCTTAATGGATGGTACACCAGCGTCAATAAGAATCTTCTTGGGTGAGTAGCACTGTGTGATTCTTAGGCGTGAGATGCCATTGTGGGCACATGAGACATCTTCTACACTTAGACGACAGTCACGTCACCGATCTATTTAGATCAGACCTCCGCATGTTCGTTGGGTGTTGATAGATCCTCAGGGTGTCCTATGTGTATCAAGATAGGATCCGTCAGTTCTGTGTATCAGAGCATAGGTAGTCCATATGATTAGCAATCAGATAAAACCATGGGCCCGTGGTAAAGTTTAGAAGCTAGTTCTAAACATTCTTTTTGAGATTGCTAATAAAATAGTCGACTGGATAATCCCGATAGAGATTTGACGTTTACATCTATATCTCTGGGATTTATCCGGATACCTGTGACGGAGGAATTATACATTTGCCATGACCTCGACCTGTATGGTTCAGCGAGATTATCCGTGATCGTCATAATCTACGGGTGGATAGATTATGGACACGAAATTAGATTTCGTGATGGATATACCTGAATCTAGAGAGTCTCAATAATTGAAACATACTCGTAGAGCACTAGAGCAACATTAATAAATAATATTGATTATTTATAAAGTCGTTTAAAGGTTAAACGCAAGATACGTGCTAAAAGGACTAGATAGTCATTTGCCTAATTATTGTGTATTTACATTTAATACTAGATTAATTTAAATACACATTAATTAATAGTCAAAATGAGTTATTTGACTTTTATCCTAAATGAATATATGTTTTTAATATTTAATGTAAATATTATACATATATTTAATATATTTGTATTTGATTAATTAATTATTTATTTAATTGTTAAATGATTAAATTAATTAAAATATTAATATCTTATGTTAGGATATTTAAAGTAAATGATGTTAGTTGCTTTTGTTGACTTAAATAAATATCTAATAAAGTTGTTATTTAGATATTTAGGCAAGTTGACTAAATTAGCTTGAAATGAAAATGAAATTACAAATCTTATATTTTGTATATGTGAAATTCGGCCAAGGCCTTATTGTTGCAAGTATAAATTATTTTTCATTTCATGATACACTTAACCTAATACATTTTACCAAATAAACTCCATTGAAGAAAACTAAGGAAAGCTTGAGAAAAGAAAGACATATCAAAGATAGCTTGGAATTTAGTAAGTTTTTCAAACTTGCTATTAGAGAGGAAATTGTTCCTTAGGTTCTAGGCTTCAACATGTGATGTTCTTAGATTATTTCTTTCTTTATTTCTTTGTGTTTTTGTTAATGGAAGTTTGATAGAAGTGTGAGCATGTATGGTGAAGGAAGGTTGTGACTATTGTAGTTGTAAACTTTCTTTTAAGGTTTTTGAAACCATGTTGCTAATCTAGAGTTATTGACCCATTCTTAAATGACCTAGATTGATTTGATTGAGTTGTTTCATTGTGTTGAGACTTGGATTGGATGGAAGAATGATGATTGAAGTAATTGATTTAATGTATTTGGTCTAATTTGTCCAATTTGTGGAAATTGAAAAATTAGGGTTCTTAACTAATTCCAAATTTGGGGCTTTTTCATATATGTTGTGTATTTGTGTGTGTATATGTGGCATATAAAGTTTCATGATCATTGGATTACATCTTGATGTGTTTTGATGCAGAAATGACAAAATGCACAAACCCCCCCCCCCCCCCCTGGAGTGCATTCGGCCAAGATAAGAAAATTGGGGATTTTGGTTGCTTTGGTGTTTTGATGTTTTAACATCATAATTTCATCTTAGAAATGATTTAGAATCATTCAAAATTGATTAGATCAATTTCGGACTAAAATGGACAATAATACAAAGCAAGGGTATTTCGGTAAATTCACCTAAAAATGTTTTATTGAATTTATTTTCATATTTGATTATTGGAATGTTAAATAAAATGTTTATTTAATTAATCCGAGAAAAATTTTTGAAATCTGAAAATCGGATTTTCACCGCTTCCGCTGCGTTACCGGATTCACCCCCTAAAAACCCCTTCACATACACCCTTAAGCATGCATTCTAGAAGCATAATAAGGCGCGATAAATAAATTAATAATGATATGTGGATGGATATATAAAACATTTTGTTCCTAGAACAAATCTCTCTTTCCTCTCTCCCGCTAGCACAATTCTTACTTCTACCAATTACATAACACTTTTAAAGAAACCTCATTTACATTGAGGGGAATAGGTGAGAAGAGAAATACAAAGAGTCAAGAGGTAATAGGCTGGACACGCAGGTCCAATTTAATAAATTCTAAAATTGCCCTCACCCATCTAATATCCATCTGATATACATTATTCATACATCACATCCATGTATTCACACAAAGCATGTTATCAATCAATCTAATCCAATTAATTAATCTGAAATTAATGACCATCCAATGTTCAAACAATGATTTGATTTGCGCGAGTCCAACTGTTTTTTTAAGAATAAGTACTCAAAGTACGAATTCTTTAATTATATCAAACTACAATATTAAATCCAATTTAATTTGTATCAATACTAATTCTTTATTTAATTCCAAATTAAATTATTATACTATTAATGAGTCTTTGCGACTTAGATTCTAAATCTAATCTTTACGGGTCTCAAAGCCCAATTAACATCCAATGTCAATTTAATTAAAGTCCAATGGGCTTTCAATTAATTTATAAGGCATGGACTTTGGCAACTAAAGCCCAATAAGGGATCACTTTTTGCCAAAAATCAATTTAGGCCCATTAGGCCCAATTAAAATTTAGCCCAACTAATTAAATTCCAATATTCCCAATATCACAATTTAATTAACTAAAGTGTATTAGCCATAATTAATTAGTCAAATTAATATTTCCAAAACACCAATTACACTAATTAATCATGCTTTCTAATTATCAATTTATGTCCAACATAATTGAAGCAAAATCAATTCCAACATGCTTCTTTGTTCACGGCAATATAGGGATTTTTAAATCCGATTTCGATTTCAATCCAATTAAATCATAAATCAATTTATCCCATGTCTTTCAACTCATCCAATGATCAAAAAACAAAATTACCATGACTTTAGGGCATATTATCAATTCGGCCAAGCCAAATTTTTGGGGAAAAAATAATCCAATTCAATTTTCATCAAATTGATCATGCATAACTCTAAGTTATCATCATTCAAGCATACTCAAACAATCAATTTTATCAAATCATGCTCAAATCAATTTTACCCTAAATTTAATTTCAGCTTATAACCGCTCTGATACCATTGTTGGGTTTTCTAGGTCAAACCAAGATCAAATTAAGCAATGAAAGGTGCGAATACATCAAAGTAGTAAGTAGCGGAAATAATCACTTTGATCGGCTTTGCGATGCGTTGAACACAAAAATTTCTCCTCCATGGAATTTGGCCAAGCCTCTTTGTTGTGCTCTTTGTGTTGATCTTCAAGCTCCAAGCTTTAAGTGTTGATTCCATGCTCATAGATGGGTTTCCCTATCACCTTTGAATGACTCCTTGGATGTGCTAGCACCATGAAAAATTTGCAACAAATCTTCCATTTGCTTCTTTTAACTCTCGGCCAATGAGAGATTTGAGAGGAAAAATGGCACAATGCCGAGTGAGGGAGAGAAGAAAAAAAAAGTGATGTGTGTTGATTTCTAAAATCAAGTAAAAATGATATACCAAAATTAATAAAATGGTTTATGTCATTCAATCCATCACACTTGTGTGTTTAACACTCAATCACCTTACCAACAACTTCCATCAACTTAAAGTGACAAAGTTGACTAGTGATGTCACTTGTGATGTGACTTGTGGGCCCCACTTGATTCAAAATCCGAGTGGGCCGCAACATATCTCGGGCTCGGGTTCGCTAATTCCGAATTAGCGAATTTTCTGTTGCGATGTAATTAAATCAAATTTAATTAAATAATTATGCCTAGTAAAATTACTATTCATGTCGCTAGCGAATTAATTCTAAATTAACTCGTTTGCCCGAATTAAAATCCAATTTTAATCCGCATCGAAATCTAATTTCGTATAATATATCGAATATATTAATTTATCGATTAATTCCAAATTAATCGTTCTCTCTCTTAAATAATATTTTATCCCAGATAAAATATCTCTGCAATTAATCCTAGATTAATTTTCTCTCTCTATAATTAATCCTAGATTAATTATGTTTGAGTCATACGTCATAGGTGAATCTTCGGGAAGCGACCCATGAGATCCCTGGATATATTGGTAGTAAATCCGGTCGTCGGACTATCCGAACACGTACGTACCTAGTACTACGTTTTTACCGATTTACAAGACATGGTTGGCTTCTAGCAAAGCACCGTGCCTACCCAATTCTCCAGAAATATTCTTAAAGGAATATATAATCTGTATCAGGCGTAGTATACGTAGTATTGCGTATTGCGATCCAGTATCGGATGTCACGTGCTAGGCCTGAGGCTGGAATTGTGTCTTCCCTGTACGAAGCACATATCGGATCTCTGGTAACTAGTCTCTATAATCGGATAAACATAACCTAGTCATATTATCCCGATAGCTGCAGTATACAAGAGTACCAGTTCCGTATCCTACGTGACCATCATCTCCATATGACTGGAGTGATACTTCCACCTTGACATCACACCCAATACACTACGATTCTCAATATACCTAGAAGAGGCGTACACAGAA
Source organism: Zanthoxylum bungeanum (assembly GCA_019454045.1). NCBI lineage: Eukaryota > Viridiplantae > Streptophyta > Magnoliopsida > Sapindales > Rutaceae > Zanthoxylum > Zanthoxylum bungeanum. Next base: position 44,464 of record SKCR01035418.1, on the reverse strand, counting down.
CCTGTTAAAGCCCTGGACGACCAAAACCAAAGTATATTGATTGTCGCAAGTATTAGCGATGCAAGTCTCAGGTTAAAACCAAATACACCTACCCAGATTCGGACTTCCATAGACACATAGGCATACTACCAACGGAATTCCGAGGGGTCTATCCAGAGCGAAGCTGTTTCCGTACCATCGGTAAACACAACCTCCTATTACACTTGCATAAGTATCCAATACTTAAATATATGAGAACTATGTCGTTATTCTCCCACAACATGCACAAGTGAAATACTAGTCTATTCAGTATTATCGATGTCCAATATCGATAATACTACGACTATGGATGTTTTAATAATTAAACCTTAATGGATTAATATTGTCTCATATCTTATTAATCCGGAACTAATCATATGGACTTTTATCATTTATATATCTTGGTAATCCAATTACAAATGATAAAAGAGCAATTTCCTTTGTCACATAGTTAATTTGTACCACAACACCATGTTTTGTACAAATAGTGATGCTATGGGTCATAATTGTCCAACAGAGATACGTCTCAGGAGTGGAAATTTCTTACACAGCTATCTCACACTAATTTCACATGATTGGTCAAGTTAAAACAAAAAAATATTTTTAATATTTTCTAAATTTTTTTTTCATTTTTTCACTAAAAATTGAAAAATAAAAACAAGATACTAGTCAACTATTCCCCTCCCGCAAACCTAAATGAGACATTGTCCCCAATGTCTTAAGAAGTAGAAGAAGAGTTTAGAAATAGTACATGGTTTGCTGAAATTCTACATCTAAAAAGAAAATTAAAGGTTAAGATCTATATTTATCCGACACTTCTTGCCACGATCATTATAAGACCAGTTTATCTTGGAAAGGATAGGGTCAATTTGTGGTTCAAAGGCTAAAATTTGGTCAATTAAATCATTGGCAGTTCTGGCAGTGAAGAAGATTTCTTTTACAGGTTTTGATACGAACCTATTTCTTTGGGCATCATCAAGAACCACACAAAGAAAATTATAAAATCCATCAGCGTTAAACAGTCCAATTGGTTTATGGTGTATGTTCAGGTTCGCCCAAAATAGTACTGTAAAACTTTCCTCCATCGTATCTAAGCCATCTGGCAAGGCAATAAAAGCATCAGTACGGTTAATCATTTCCACAAGTCGTTCGGACATACCTGGCATGATAAGTTCTTCTTCGTTTGATGGTCTTATCAGATTCGCCTCTACTAAGGGTTTTGGGATGATTCCCAGAACATGACTACCTCTTTCATGTATGGCCCTTGAAACGTACCTCATAATCCAAGATTGCCACCATCATATACTAGGTGCATATTCCTTCAGCTATGACTCGACCCAATTCCTGTGTGCCGCTACCAATTTTGGTTTAGAACTAGCACTAGTACCGTAAAACACACAAATGTTTACAACTCGTCTTCTTGAAGTTGCTTCCATTTTTTATGTATTTTTTTCTCAAGTGTGGATGCCTTCAAGATGCAATGATGAGTTGAATTTATAGAACCTGAAAAAGGGTGAGTAATAATAGCACTAGTACCTGCAAATTACAATTATTAGCTAAACAGTAAAATATATTGTGAAAGTCAAAATGGCTGGATCCTGTAGGAGAAAATAAAAGAAAATAACAAAATAAATCACAATTATTAGATAAATACAAAGAGATAATAATATTTACAAGAAGTAACGGCTTGAATGACGTCTATACGTCAGGGATAAGCTTCCCATCCAATTTTCTATAAATTGGCAAACAGGGTCTTTTAGAATCAGATTCCAGAGACTTAAATGTTGTCTTTCTTTTTGGAATTGTGCATGTAACATGCGAATTACGTGATGCATATATCCACTGGGATGCGTCTCAAAAGTCAATGATATGTCATCGAAAGACTCTTTACTCAAGCCATCCCTAATGAATTTAATTTTATCTTCACGGTTATCAGACACCATTCCTAAAGAACGACAATGAGTATTACATGTCATGCATGCACATTTATAGCAAACACTCAATTTTTTAGCTCTTCTCTTTTTAGCATAGGTGTTTCTTCCTAAACCAGACAGATATGAAATAAAAGAGTCGGAGGACTCACCTGCCAATCGGACATGTGCTTCAATAATCCAACGAATGTCATTAGGAATACCTTTGATCATTAGAAGTCTCATTTGTTACAAGCGAACTTTGTAGACTTTCATCAGAGAGTTTTGAGGGAGAGAAGGAAATTACTTGTGAAGATTTACGAGAATGTCTTCCATCTTAAAATGTGACTTTACCTACAAAAATTAAACACACAATAATAAAACACACCAAATCTAAATATATACACAATTTACATGGGTTGCCTCCCTGCTAGCGCTAAATTTAATGTCGTCAGCTATACATAACTGCCCGAATGTTAGGCTGGATATGAAAGTGTGACACTTTCATTTTGTCGCTCCAATGATTCTCCCCAGTAGTGTTGACACGCTTACTTTTAACCTTGAATGTTTCATTAGAATTGGGATCATCTAACTCAACAGTTCTATCTGGTAAAACTTGAGTGATTAAGAATAGACCTGACCACCGTGATTTTAACCCCTCCAGGGAAAAATTCAACATGATTGCTGAACAATACCCACTGCCCCGGTTCCAGTTGTATGCGCACTAACTTGTCATCATGTCTCTTCTTAGCCTTTTCTTTATACAGTTTGGCATTCTCGAAAGGCTGTATATGGAATTCCTCCAATTCGTTGAGTTTGTGGAGTCTTTTCTCTTCAGTTGCTTGTAGTTCAAGATTTAACTTGTTCAATGTGCAGTACGCTTTATCTTCAGGCAGTTGACATACTTTAAGTTTGTCGGTTGAACTTTGCTTTTCATTTGGGTTCTGGATGGTACTATCTCTCACATCAAGTTTGAAACATTCCTCCTTCTTTTCATCATTCGGGAATTCCATGGCTTTGAAATCATTGAATTTTACTTCTTGGTCATGTACCCTCATAGTTAGTTCACCTTTTTGTACATCAATAATGGTTCGACCGGTAGCCAAGAATGGTCTCCCGATGATCATGGCACATCTTCTTCTTCCTTCATGTCAAGGATAATAAAGTCTGCTGTGAGAATAAGTTTGTCGACTTTGACCAGCACATCTTCAACTACACACCTCTCGGAAAGTGTGAGCGATCTATCAGCAAGTTGCAAAGAGACTGGGGTGGGAATTGCTTCTCCAATTTACAGTTTTAACACTAGCACCTAAATCACATAGAGCCTTATCGAAGTTATATTCTCCTATGATGCAAGGGATGGTGAAACTGTCAGGATCTTTCAACTTTGGGGGAAGCTTCCTCTAAATGATGGTGATGCATTCTTCTGTCAATGCTATTGTCACGTAGTCTCCCAATCTCCGCTTTCATGAAAGAATGTCTTTCATGAATTTGACATAGCTGGGCATTTGTTCCAATGCTTCTGCAAATGGAATGTTCAACATATAACTTTTTGAAGATCTCTAATAATCGAGCAAATTGTTTATCCAGTTTGTTTTTTTGGAGACGCTGTGGAAAAGATGGAGGTGGAGTGAATCTTTCTCGATCATTTTCTTTTACCTCTTTTTTTTTTCTCTATATTCAGTTTAGCTTCGTTGCTTTCTTTTGGAACTTCCTCAGTGTATGCCTTGATTCCAACATTTTTGTTGATTTCAGTACCACTTTTCAAAGTGATGGCATGACATTGCTTCTTCCTATGTTCCTTGGATTTGGTTCTGTGTTGCTAGGAAGGTTTCCTTGCGGTCTGTAACTCTGAGCATTGGCCAGTTGTCCCATTCGATTCTCCAGTTCCTTCAAAGATGCTGCTTGGCTTTGAATTAATGCTGCTTGGGATTGAAACATAGCATCATATGATGTTGCTCGAGAGTTATATTTTACTTCTAGCTTTTTCAAGTGAGCCAGCACTTCTATTATTCCTTTTTTTTCATACTCATGGCCTTTGTTTTGATGTTGGAATCCTAATGGTGGATTGTTCATTTGCCCTGAATTGTTGCTCCATGCGAAATTGGGATGATTCCTCCACCCTGGGTTGTAGGTGTTGGAATATGGATTGTTTCCCTATTTGTTGAAATTGTTGACATAATTCACCATCTCATCATGTTGGTTTGTCTCTGGTGCTCCTCCATATGGTGAACTTATGGCTCCGGCGATGTTTGCAACTTGCGTGCTAAGTGTTTCCATGAATTTGCACATCTATTCTAGCTTGGCATTCATTGTTGTGTTGGTTCCAACTTCGTGGATTCCTGCGATTCGTTGAATCATGCTCCTTTATGTTGGCCATAAGGAATTATTGTTGGACATTTCTTCAATTAAGTCTCAGGCCTGATCTTCTCCTTTTTTCCATTAAGGCTCCTCCAACAGCAACATCAATTGTGGTTCTCATTAATCCATTAAGTCCATTATAAAAGGTTTAGACTTGTAGCCACTTTGCAATCTCATGGTGAGGACATTTTCTAAGAAAATCCTTGTATCTTTCCCAAGCTTCGCAGAGGGATTCTAATTCATGTTGCACAAATGATGTAATGTCATTCCTCAGCTTTGCAGTTCATGTTGTGGGGAAGTACTTTGCAAGGAATTTGGTGGCTAGAGTGTTCCAAGTTATGATGGAACCAGCTGGTAGTGAATGTAGTCAAGCCTTAGCCCTGTCTTTCAAAGAATATGGGAAAACATGCAGTCTCATTGCTTCTTCAGCTGCTCGGTTGTAGTTGAATGTGCCGTAAACTTCCAAGAAGTTGCTAATGTGGGCATTAGGATCTTCAGTTGCATTCCCCACAAACTGAACCGACTTTTGTATCATTTGGATGCATGTTTTGATGTCACATGCATTTGCTGGTAAGAGAGGAAGTACAATACATGAAATGAAGCCGTCAACCACTGGAATAGTTCTGTCTCGAATAGGAATTGGTGGTACAACCTCCAAATGTTCAGGTTCCATGTTGATAATTGGTTCTTGACCTTCACGCATTTCCCTTCTCAACTGTCTGATGGTTCTTTCAATCACTGGGTCAAGCGGACGGATTTCAAAGCTTCTGGTTCTTCTCATATAGTGTCTGAAAACCTGAAACAAAATAAAACAAAAATAATAAGTAAAAATAAATTAGACACAAGTAAAGGTATCTAACCTCAAAATTAATAGTGAAAGATAAATAAGTCCCCGGCAACGGTGCCAAAAACTTGATCGGCGTGATCACACACGTATAACGGAAGTGCACGTATCGTTCAAGTAGTATAAAATATATCGATCCCACGAGGACTTAATACCTAAGCTATTAATTTATGAAGCCAAATGTTTACGAGTATCTAATAGATTGGTTGTGTGATTTGATGGTGACTTTAAACTAAAACAAGTAAATAAAATAATGTGAAAGTGAATTAAAGGTAAAATCAATATTATTAAACTATCTATGGTTGTGAATCCTTCCAATATCTTTTAAAAATGAAGTGATTATCTCATTTTTGTGCAATATATTGGTTTACTAACCTTGAACACGAAATTATGCAAAAGCCTCTGTTGATGGTCAGATGCAAATACCCAGTGTAACCCAATTAATCATATGTCTATATTAACCAAGTTACTTAAATTCATTAAGATTAACTTCCAATTATGGTTACCCCCGCCCGACAGGTATATGTCTATCCTGGAAGGAAATCTATTAAGGGTTATCTATCCTTAATAAAGATCATGGGCTATTAAGTCTAAGGCTTAAACCTAAAATTCATTCGTCAAGTTTATTTTAAGTTTACCACATCAATCTTATTAATGGCCAGTTAACAAGAAGCATTAAGCTTAAGACTTAATAAATAAACCTTTATATTACCCAAGACATGAAATAACCCCTTATAAACCGATGATATTGGAATTCATCACACCCCTAGATAATATGTTTAGTAACAAAACATACTTAGGATTCCTAAACACTTAAATAAACAAAACATCATAAAAAAATAACTTGGAGATAAATAAAAGTAAAATTACAATAATGAAAGAAAATACTGGGGTTAGAGGATCCACTTTTAATATTTCAAAATTAGAAATCTCCTTTATTGTCAATGTTTACCGATTAATTAATTATATTTAAACATACCATAAAGGCGGAAATTCCGTTTGTCTCAATTAAGTCCAACCGACCATATAGGCAGTAACAAGGTTATTACCTAAACCGATGTAGGACACAGAAATCGGGACGCTGTTCTAGGTTCGCGGCCTAGTTGGGAGTACGAAATAGCTCGTGGTGAACTAGACCGGAGATATAACATGGAGTCGCCACCCAGTGTGAACTGGGACAAATATTTAAGGTCGCACTCACCCCTCGCAAGGGAAGACCTCAAACCGTTGGGTTCGGAATGGTCCCTCACTTATGTCACTTGTGATGATATGATTTTTGCAATAAACTGACCGAATCTATTCAAGGTGTATGCTCAAGAATGTCCTAGATCTAATATGCATTCATAAGAGTAACTACTAATCTAAGTTTACATGCTTGGAAAGTAAATCATTAAACGGTAAACACACAATAGAACACAACGAGCATATCAAACCATTCAATTGAAATAAATAAATAACTATTTGAATATAAACATAAACTAAGCAACCTATCATGCATAAAACTAACATTATCATGATTTGACAATAAATAATAAACTAAGAAAAATCATGCTTTAAACAATAGATAAATAACCTACAAACTATATCATGCTCAAATACAAGTTTTGATGGAACGAAACATGTCTCTTAAGTGGTTTATTGGCAGTTTTTGGCGTGGATGGAGAGTGCAGGTTGAGCGTGAAGAGAATATGGTTGCGTGTGCATGGGCTGCTACTTGGGTGCGTGTGACTAAGAGGAGAGGCAACCTAGGGTTTAGTGGTTATTCTGTCTTGGTTACGTGAAGGAGAGAGGCTGGGTGAATGAGCATGTTTGTGGTGAATAAGAGTGATGGCTGTTGGGGTTATGGAGACGTGCAGAGAGCTCAGAAGAAAGAGGGGCTGCGTGGCTTATGACCTGTAGGTGAGTGTATGCAGTGAGGCCTGGCCGAGAAGGTTGCTGCCATGTGCGTAAGTGGTTGTGAAGTAGTATGATACGTGAAGGCTATGTGTGTGCTGCGTGAGGTTGAATGGGTTCGAAGGGTTCTTGTTACGTGGGTGATGGCTATGGCGAAGCAATAGGCTATGGAATTGGTCGATGTGGGATTCACGTTAATTTCTATTTGTGAAGACAATGCGCTTATTCAGTGAGATAGGTGTTTAGGTTAGTGGCTGGCGAGAGGGTATGTGGTCTGAAGGGTTAGTGGGGGGACTGAGTGAAGGGTGAGGGTGAGACGCGTGAAGAGTGTTTGTGGGTGTAACGTGCGCTATTAAGTTTGAATCAGTGGGGACGTGTTGGTTTGATGAAGTTATGTGGCTTTGAAGACGTGTGGCTGTTGGCGTGGAGCTGGATGAGGGACTGATTGTACGGTGGTCTTTAGGCGTGCATTTTATGGTCGGTTTGTTGATTTAGGTTTTGGGAGATGCCGTGAGTTGTTGGCTGGTTTAAGCGTGAGTGGATGTTGAGGGAAAGGGCTGTGTGAGTGTCTTGTTAGGTTTTGATCATGTGTGGGGTTATGGAGAGAAAGGATACGCTGAAGGGTTGTTGATCGTGAGCATGCCGAGTTGCTGTTAGTAGAGAAGGGCGTGTGTGCAGTGGGAGGCTGTGTGGAGTGTTTACGGCGTGAAGGGGCAGTTGCGAGTTGGTGTTGTTTGAGTGTGTTTATTCTCGGTGAAGGGCTGTTAGGTGGCTAGCCGTTGTCGGTGTGTGTGATTTGTTGCCGTGAGATTTGAGTTGAATGAGGGTTTCTAATTTGCTGAGTGGCTGCCGAGATCATTCTCTAGGGTTTTATCTATGTTTTGTGAGAGAGGATAGCAAATGGAGACGGGCGAGGCCGAGACATCTTTCAGGGTTTCATTCTCGTTTTTTTGTTTGGCGTGAGGATTCAGTGTATTTAAGTGGCTGTTGAGGGTTGAGTGAGGCAAGAAGATGATGGAGGCGTGAAGCTTTAGGGTTGAGGGGGAATAGAGAGAAGAGAGGTGATCAGTGAGTGTTATTAGGGTTTTTTTTTTGTTTCTTTTTGTTCGGCCGTCCATGTCTCGGGGGAGAGGGTTGATTCAAGTTATATTTTGTAGTTAGGGTTGTGCATGAATTTAAAAGGAAACAAGTGTGTGTGTCTAATTTAATTATTTAAGGTAAGAATTTTATATAATTTAGGAGAGGAATTATTTAAATTTTGAAATTTAATTTAATTAGATTTAGTTTAATTTAATTTGTGAATTTAATTTAATTGGTTATAATTGGATTGGACTTTAATTTGATTTAGTTTAATTGGATTTTAATTGTATTTTAATTTACTTTAAATTAGTTAACTTTAATTTAATTTAATTTAATTTGTGACATGTATTTTAAAGGTTTTAATTATTTAATTTGTGAGATGTGTTTTAAATTTAATTTAATTATTTTTGGATGTGATTTAATGGGTTTGGTGTGTTTTAAAACAGAGGTCCAACAAGTGAACCCGAAGCGAAACAAGCGAGTTAAATCTGAAAAAATACTAATTCTCAACTTTACCCTTCCAACGTCCGTTTCCCGCGGCTTTCATAACTAAAGAGATAGTGTCTCCATATGAGACTCATCATCGGCTGATATGCAAAAATGCAATGTCTACAGTCGCCCCCACTTTGATAGGACTTGTGCAGTGTGTGAACATGACAATCCTATCAAAGTACGTGCAAGCATTTTACTTACCTGGCTCGCCAGCTGCCACCTGACTTGCATGCTGCTTCGAACTGATTTGATGTTAATAGATATGGTGGCGAGGCGCCTCGACCTATGGGCTTTGTTCCCGAACCACCGAATATGAACTGTGATGATGATGCAGTGGGCCCTCGACCCTGGGATGCATCCCGGAACTGCAACCGACAACGGGGGCACCTCGACCCAATACCGCTGACAAAGTGGGCCTCGCCCTGAAACTTGATGATGTAGTGGGTCCTCGACCCTGGGACGCATCCCGGAACTACAACTGATAATGCAGTGGGCCCTCGACCCTGGGACGCATCCCGGAACTGCAACTGACAACGGGGGCACCTTGACCCTGGGCACCTCGACCCAATACCACTGACAAAGGGGCCTCGCCCTCAAACCGATGATGTAGTGGGTCCTCTGTTGGATAATATGACCCATAGCGTCACTATTTGTACAGATCATAGTGTTGTTTGTACATTAACTATGTGACAAGGAAATTGCACTCTCATCATTTGTGATTAGATCACCTTAGATATATAAATGAAGAGAGGTCCATATGATTAGTTCCTGGATTGAGATGATATGAGACAGTATCAGTCCACGAAGGATTAATCATTAAATATCCCTAGTCGTAGTATTATCGAGACTGGACATCGATAATGCGGAATAAGCTAGTATTGCACTTGTGCACGTTGTGAGGGCACAACAGCATAGTTCTCATATATTTGGGTATTGGATACTCATGCAAGTGCGATAGGAGGTTGTGTTTCACCGATGGTACGGGAAACAACTTCGCTCTGGATAGACCCCTCAGAATCCCATTGGTATTATGACTATGTGTCTATGGGAGTCCGACATCAGGGTAGGTGTATTTGGTCTTAACCTGAGACTTGCACCGCTAATGATTACGACAATCAATATACTTTAGTTGAGGTCATCTAGGACTCTAACCGGTTCTGTGTACGCCAATGCTGGGTATATTGAGAATCGTAGAGTATTGGGTGTGATGTCAAGACGGAAGTATCACTCCAGTCATAGTGGAGATGATGTCACGCAGGATACGGTATTAGTGCTCTTAAGTGCTGGCCGGCCATCGGGATATTTTGACAAGGTCATGTATATCCGATTATAGAGACTAGTTACCAGACATCTGACATGTGCTTCGGACAGGGCAGACACTTATCCAGCCCCAGCCCTAGCACGTGACTATCCGATACTGGGCCGATATACACAATACTTGGTATACTACGCTTGATATAGATCTTAAATATTCTTAGATGAATATGACCGGAGAATTCGGTAGACTTCGTGCTTTGCTAGAAGCCGATCTTGTCTCGTAAATCGGTAGAGTAGAAGTACTTGGTACGTACGTGATTCGGATACTCCGACGACCGTATTTACTGCCGACTTATCCGGGGATCTCATGGGTCGCTTCCCATAATCCACCGATGACGTATGACTCGCACTCTTAAATAATCTGGGATTATATAGAAGAGAGAGAGAATTAATCTAGGATTAATTACGGAGATATTTTATCTGGGATAAAATATCGTCTAAAGAGAGAGAATGATTAATTTGGAATTAATCGGTAAATTAATATATTCGATATATTAAATGAAATTAGATTTCGACGCGGAATTAAAATTAGATTTTAATTCGGGCGAACGAATTAATTTAGAATTAATTTATTAGCGACGTGAATAGTGAATTCGCTAGGCGTAATCATTTAATTACGACGCAACGGAAAATTTGCTAATTAGGAATTAGCGAAACCGAGCCCGAGTGTGATTGCGAGCGCATTCGTATTTCGAATTCGAGTGCGTCGACGCAAGTCACATCAAGCGTCAAATCATTCGTCACATCAAGCGTCAAATCAAAAGTCACTTTGAGTGATGTGATTGATTGATGTGATTGATTGATTGAGTGATAGACACACATCACTTTATTAAAGTAAAATGAATAGTTGATGTGTGTGGTTGAAATAGTGAAAGTTGGTGGGAGTATTTACCATTTTATTTATTTGGTAAATGCTTTATATTTTTTTATGGAAAAATATATAAACCTTTTTGGAAAAGGTTTTAACCAACATAACACATTCATCTCTCTCAATTTCTCTCCACACTCTCACGCCCAAAATGGGCAATATTGCTCACTGTTTTTCTTTGTAAAAACCGAGCAAAGGGAAGCCAAGAGTTGGTTTTTGTGGCAAAAACCGCAAGTGCTAGCACAATACGAGATATGCGAAGGTGGTAGGGAGGTTCACCCATGAGTCGGGATTCGTTTGACGCAACTTGGAGCTCATTTTCACAGCTCAAAATTCTGTTTTGGAGGGCAGTGAACTGCTGCAGTGGGCGTGAATGGCAGTGCACTTTGTGGCTTCATTCGTCTTCAAATCGTCTCAACCGATCGATGTGAGTATTCTGCACCTCCGTTGATGTATTCCACATATGATTTCATGTCTTGTTTGATCTTGGGACCTAGATAAAACCTAACAATGGCATCAAGAGCTATAGGTTCAAGCATGAAAATGTAAGGGCTTAAAATTTGGGTAAATTTGTCTTGGAATTTTTCATTATTAATTCATTAGATGAGTTGTAATGAAGTAGGATGATGTTGATTTGGAGATTAATTGGATTAATTTTGAATTGAACAAAAACCCCTAAAACCATCACCTTGGCCGAATGCTTTTGCCCTTGAATGTCTTGGTATATTTTGATTTTGAACAATTGGATGTGTATAAAATCATTTAGGAATGTTGATTTAATGTCGATTGTGGCTTTGATTGGATTGAACCAAATCGGATATAAAATCCTTCCTTGGCCGAGACTTAGAAGCATGTAAAATGGGTTTGATTTTTTCATTTATGTGTTGGACATGTGATAATGATAATGAGCAGGATTAATGGACTAATTTAGTGTTTTGGAAATATTGATTTAGTTGGTTAATCATGTAATGCACTTTAGGTAATTAAATTGCGGAATTGGATTCATGAAATTTAATTATTTAGGCTTAAATTGGATTTGGGCTTCTATTGTTGTAATTGGGCTTATTGGGCTTTTTTGTACAAAGTTGGATTTGGGCAAATTGGATTGGATCCAATTGGGCCCAAAGCCACTTCCGTTAAGCCCAAATGCAACTTATAAACCTTTAAAGTTTAATTGGGCCTAATGGGCCTAAATTGATTTCTGGGCTTATGGGGTTACTCCTTGATTGGGCTTTGGTTGCCAAAGCCCACGCCTTAAAGAAATTAATTAAAGCCCATTAGACTTGAATTGAATTGACGTTGGACGTTAATCGGGCTTTGAGTCCCGACGCGATTAAATTTGGAATTTAAGTCGAAAAGGTTTATTAAATAAAGTGTAATATTTATTTGGAATTGAATAGTGAATTAGTATTAAATACATGTTAAATTGGATTTAATTATGTAGTTTAATTTAATTCAAGAATTCGTACTTTGAGTATTTTTCGCAAAAACGAGTTTGACTCGAGCAAAATCAAATCGTTGTTTGAACATTGGATGATCACATAATTATCAGATTAATTAATTTGATTAGATTGATTGATAGCATGCTTATGTGTGAATACGTGGTTGTGATGAATGAATAATGTATATCGGATGGATATTAGTCGGGTGGGGGCAATTTTGGAAATTGTTGTAATAAATTCGATTTATTAAATTGGACCTGCGTGTCCAGCCTTATCACCTCTATTCTCTTTGTATTCTCTTCTCACCTATTCCCCTCAATGTAAATGAGGTTTCTTTAGAAGTGTAGTGTAACGGGTAGAAGTAATACAAGTGCTAGCTTGAGTGAGAAAGGGAGAGATTTGATCTAGGATCAATGTGTTAAGTATCCATCGCATATCATTATTATTTATTTTCATACTCGCTTTATTATGTATTTAGAATGCATGTTTAAGGGTGTATGATGATGAGACCTTAACAAAGATAATGAAATTGGTAGCCAATTTGCACGCGAAAAGCCCTCATCAAATATCATGCGTCTTTTCCTTCCATTGAGTGATTCTTGCTCAAGATCCTAGATTGGCATGGGTTGTTGGCCAAAGTCAAGCCCTTGTCCGTCGAAGATGTGTTTGAATCACGAGGCTTTGTTCCATATTGGTGTCTTGTCCAAGTTGTGGTTTGTTGGCCAAAGTCAAGACCACTTCTTGTCCAACGACATTGATTACGAAGCTTCCATGGTCAATGGGTCCGCGCTTGACTGGAATCAGGTTTGTTGTGCCAAAGCCAAGGCCTAGTTGATTCAGAGGAAAAAGGTTAGGCTATATATTCGATATATAGGCATATATAAGATATATGTTTCGGACTTGGATGTCCACCTACTGGATCTAGGAATTGGATTAGATTCAATTGATCTTAGAGATCTACCTAGTTAATTATCATACAATTTGTTGGCCAAAGTCAAGATTGTGTGATATTTAACGGGATCCTAGCCCACTAGGAAACACGGTTTCCCGAGTACTCGACAGAGGGTTAGAGGCTCGACGAAAAATAGTGGGAGGCAAGAATTGAATTTGCAATATTCGTTCAATTACTCGCCATACGCGCTCAAACAAATATCACTCGTCATATATTAAAAGTATTAGTTAGGACTAATATTTAATGTTGTTTTAATAAACAGTTGGACTGTATTATAGTTGATTATATATAATTGGATTATATTAATCAATATATTTGAATTAATTAATTTCAGTTTACAGTTGATTTTATAATTGGATTATAGTAATCAATGTAATTGAGGTTAATTAATTTGGATTATATTTGATTATATAGTTGGACTATTATAATCATTATAATATATAGTACCACTAATAATTGATTAAATAGTTGGACTATTGAAATCAAGAAAGAAAGAATTGAAAAGTTGGATATTTAAAATATAATCTGGGATTAAATATTTTAAATGATTTAATTTTCAAATTGGGAATAAATAATAGTTTACTTTATTTGATAAAATAACTTATTATACCTTAAGCCCAAAATTAAGCAAAATAAGTAGAGCATAAAATCTTTGGAAGATTTATGTGATGATGACTTTAGTGCTTAATAAAATATACTTGTCATAAATCTAATTTTAGATTTAATAAGTATTAAAATTGCAATTTATAATTCTTGGAGAATTAATTGACTATTCTAGAGGAGATAAAGTCAAATTTTGCAATTGGGCATGTAGCACGAGGTGCACATCGTTTCGATATTCTAAAAACCCAAGGCTTGGCCTAAGGTTCTTGAAATATTGAAAAGGATAATTGACATATCCCAAAGTGACTACCATTTGGATATGGCAGACACGAAGGAATTAAAGAAAGGGCAAGGCTCTTACTTTAAAAATGTTTGTCAAAGTTATGTTCATAACTAGTATTGAAATTAGATTTTAAATACTTAGTATGGTACATAAAATATATGTATTGATGTTCAGAATCTGCTTTGAACAGGATACTGACTTCAAGCTGAGATTACTCTGCGAATCGGAAGGACGGGGAAGTCGCTGTTTCGACCATAGATACCTAAGTTTAGGAACTACCCTTCGGGTGTGTACTTAAATTAGGAACTGTTATAATGTAACTAGTTTGACTAGAGACATTATCTCTATATCAATGTTTAATCCATTGTGGATAAACTTTATATTCTAGAATGTAACTAGTTTGACTAGAGACATTATCTCTATATCAATGTTTAATCCATTGTGGATAAACCTTTATATTCTAGAACACTAAGTGTTTCATTATATAAAGATGATACTGAGATAAACACATTAGATGTGAATAACAGAATTTACATTTTGAATATAATTAAAATCTCAAAACATATAAAATGAAAAATAAATAGCTCAAATTGATTTGATCAATAGAGACTTATTTGTGGCATTGTCGTCTAGGACATAATTAAACAAGACTCGTATATCCGGACTTTTGAAGAGTGGGTACTAGGACTGATTTGACTATTCAAATAAAGTCTACGAATCTAGTTTGTTAGGTAAAGTACCTAAAACACCGTTTACTTGGTAATAGTGTAAGAGCCACCGATCTGTTAGCCCTATTCATGGTGAAGTTAGTGGGCCCATATCTAGCTAGGCTAGATGTGAACATGAATATTTCGTGACCTTAACGGATGTGGCATCACGTTATGGTTATGTGTTCTTTTGAAGAACACAGATCGGAAACTATTAGAGTTTCAACACGAAGTAGATAAACAGATCGACTATAGTATTATGCCATCACGGTAAGACCGTAATGAAAATACTTAAGCAGTAAGTTTCAAATATACATGAAAGAGTACATTATTCTTTCAGATGAGGACTCCTCCCGAGACACGTCAGTTTGACTGTATGTCCAAACTAAAAACGAATTTTGTTGGACATGATAAGGTTTATCACGAGTCGCTCTGAGCTATCATTTCCTTCAACATGATATGTATTAACAGTGCAAAACTTATTTAGAATAAGGTTCCATATAAATCTGTTTGACAGATATCATAGAGGATATGAACAGGAAAGAAACAGGGTTTCTCATTCCTAATAATTTGGGTATGCCAGGCATAACGTTTGGATGATACCAAACTAAGAACCCAAATTGGATAAGTGCCAAATATAGGTTATCCTAAGGGAAACCATAAGTATAGTACTTATATATCTCACAAGAGAACAATGTGATTGTTGCTCGCCATGCGGTTTTCCTAAGAGGAATACCGATATGCAGTGGTAAGTGGGAGGACAGTAAAACACGATGAAAATCAGGGTAATACTGTTCAAGGCACGAAGTCCGTAATGGAACATAAATAGTTCATCAAGGATGAATCTAAACCATTAATCTTCAAATACACAAGAACCACGTAGATCGGAGAGAATCAGAAAACAACCTGGGGTATGGGTTTCTGATGTAACCCCTTAAAGATGTAAATCTTATGGAGGTATACCAACCGACTACGTACGAGGAAGTGATACAAGGTATCGACTCCCTATTATGGCAAAGTGCCATGAGTTCGAAATGGATTCCATGTATAACAACTATGTTTGGATACTAGTTGATGTACCGCAAGGCATTATGCCTATTGGTACTGTAATCATCTTCAAGGAAGACATACATGGATGGCAACAAACCAACGTACAAAGCTAGGCTTGTGACGGAAAGGTATCGTTATCAACATTGTGTTAATAACGGTTCAACCTTTTTATCTGTTGCCATAGTAAATCCATTTTGATGATGCTTGTTGATACTGCATATTTCATTTATGAAATGTGTCAGTTGTAGATCAAAATCGCTTTCCTGAAAAGGAAACCTCTTGGAGGATGCTTACAACATCCTGACGATTTTGTATATAACCGACAAACAAGGTTTGCGGGTTATTCGATCCATGTTTGGATTGAAGCAAGCATAAGGTTCTTGGAACTGTCGTTTTGAAATAATCATAATGGTTTATGATTTGACTCAAAACGAAATGATTCTTGTGTATATAAGGAGGTATAGTGGGAGAGCACTGACAGTGAAATTCCCATAAAGCAATTGGTGAAAGCTTGGCTTTCATAGAAATTCTCCGTAGAATTCTGGGGAGTAACAACCTTTATTCAAGGAATAAAGATCTACTGGGATAGATTTGGAGTTGTTAACACTCTCTGGGAAATTGTACATTTAAAATGTACTTGATATGGTGTCTCATACGCTTTGAGCATATGGAGTCATAATCAGGACAATCCAAGTGATAGTCACTGGATTGAAGTTAAGGACATCTATAGTATTAGACTAAAGATGTTGTCTAAAACTATGGAGAAGGAGAACTTGAAGTGACTGGGATCACTGCTGCAAGTTTCCAAACAGTTTAATACTACGGTACTATAAAGTTTGAAAAACGGGACAATGAGCTGGAAATCTTCCGAGCAAGATACTGTTGCCGAACAATAAACAACAAATGCGGATTATTGTGCGGCTGAGGCAGCAATAGAAGCCATTTGGGTCGATAATAAATCTAATTAGATTAGATATAGTTCTGTTAGCAGCTGAGCTAGGCGTCAGCACAAGGCTAAAGAATTAAAGGTCTCATCGACGATCCAGATATATACTTCTATATCATCTGATTCGTTCGGATCATACATCGTGGTGATGTGATGATCGTATAAATCGCGTAAGACGATAATCATGCAAATCCGCTGACGAAAACCTTTTCTCAGCAATTTGAGCGAACCGTACATAGTTCGGGTGTGGGACACTTGAGTGACTGGCTATGTGCCAAGTGGGAGATTGTTGGATAATATGACCCATAGCGTCACTATTTGTACAGATCATAGTGTTGTTGTACAAATTAACTATGTGACAAGGAAATTGCACTCTCATCATTTGTGATTAGATCACCTTAGATATATAAATGAAGAGAGGTCCATATGATTAGTTCCTGGATTGAGATGATATGAGACAGTATCAGTCCACGAAGGATTAATCATTAAATATCCCTAGTCGTAGTATTATCGAGACTGGACATCGATAATGCGGAATAGGCTAGTATTGCACTTGTGCGCGTTGTGAGGACACAACAGCATAGTTCTCATATATTTGGGTATTGGATACTCATGCAAGTGCGATAGGAGGTTGTGTTTCACCGATGGTACGGGAAACAGCTTCGCTCTGGATAGACCCCTCGGAATCCCATTGGTATTATGACTATGTGTCTATGGGAGTCCGACATCAGGGTAGGTGTATTTGGTCTTAACCTGAGACTTGCACCGCTAATGCTTACGACATTCAATATACTTTAGTTGAGGTCGTCTAGGACTCTAACCGGTTCTGTGTACGCCAATGCTGGGTATATTGAGAATCGTAGAGTATTGGGTGTGATGTCAAGACGGAAGTATCACTCCAGTCATAGTGGAGATGATGTCACGCAGGATACGGTATTAGTGCTCTTAAGTGCTGGCCGGCCATCGGGATATTATGACAAGGTCATGTATATCCGATTATAGAGACTAGTTACCAGACATCCGACATGTGCTTCGGACGGGGCAGACACTTATCCAGCCCCAGCCCTAGCACGTGACTATCCGATACTGGGCCGATATACACAATACTTGGTATACTACGCTTGATATAGATCTTAAATATTCTTAGATGAATATGACCGGAGAATTCGGTAGACTTCGTGCTTTGCTAGAAGCCGATCTTGTCTCGTAAATCGGTAGAACGTAGTACTTGGTACGTACGTGATTCGGATACTCCGACGACCGTATTTACTGCCGACTTATACGGGGATCTCATGGGTCGCTTCCCAATAATCCACCGATGACGTATGACTCGCACTATTAAATAATCTGGGATTATATAGAAGAGAGAGAGAATTAATCTAGGATTAATTACGGAGATATTTTATCTGGGATAAAATATCGTCTAAAGAGAAAGAATGATTAATTTGGAATTAATCGGTAAATTAATATATTCGATATATTAAATGAAATTAGATTTCGACGCGGAATTAAAATTAGATTTTAATTCGGGCGAACGAATTAATTTAGAATTAATTGTTAGCGACGTGAATAGTGAATTCGCTAGGCGTAATCATTTAATTACGACGCAACGGAAAATTCGCTAATTAGGAATTAGCGAAACCGAACCCGAGTGTGATTGCGAGCGCATTCATATTTCGAATTCGAGTGCGGTCGACGCAAGTCACATCAAGCGTCAAATCATTCGTCACATCAAGCGTCAAATCAAAAGTCACTTTGAGTGATGTGATTGATTGATGTGATTGATTGATTGAGTGATAGACACACATCACTTTATTAAAGTAAAATGAATAGTTGATGTGTGTGTGGTTGAAATAGTGAAAGTTGGTGGGAGTATTTACCATTTTATTTATTTGGTAAATGCTTTATATTTTTTTATGGAAAAATATATAAACCTTTTTGGAAAGGTTTACCAACTAATAACACATTCATCTCTCTCCATTCTCTCCACACTCTCACGCCCAAAATGGGCAAATTGCTCACTGTTTTTTCTTTGTAAAAACCGACCAAAGAGAAGCCAAGAGTTGGGTTTTGGTGGCAAAAACCGCAAGTGCTAGCACACTACGAGATATGCGAAGGTGGTAGAGAGGTTCACCCATGAGTCGAGATTCGTTTGACGCAATCTTGGAGCTCATTTTCGCAGCTCAAAATTCTGTTTTGGAGGGTAGTGAACTGCTGCAGTGGGCGTGAATGGCAGTGCACTTTGTGGCTTCATTCGTCTTCAAATCGTCTCAACCGATCGATGTGAGTATTCCGCTACCTCCGTTGATGTATTCACACATGATTTCATGTCTTGTTTGATCTTGGGACCTAGATAAAACCTAACATCCTCGACCCTGGGACGCATCCCGGAACTACAACTGATGATGCAGTGGGCCCTCGACCCTGGGACGCATCCCGGAATTGCAACCGACAATGGGGGCACCTCGACCCTGGGCACCTCGACCCAATACCGCTGAAAATAGGGACCTCGCCCTCGAACTGATGATGTAGTGGGCACCTCGACCCTGGGCATCTCGACCCGGAACTACAACCGACAACGGGGGAACCTCGACCTGGGCACCTCGACCCAACACCGCTGACAATAGGGACCTCGCCCACGAACTGATGATGTAGTGGGCACTCGACCCTGGGCACCTTGACCCAACAACGCTGACAATAGGGACCTCGCCCTCGAACTGATGATGTAGTGGGCACCTCAACCCTGGGCACCTCCACCTGGAACTACAACCGACAACGGGGGCACCTCGACCCTGGGCACCTCGACCCAACACCGCTGACAATATGGACCTCACCCTCGAACTGATGATGTAGTGGGCACCTCGACCCTAGGCACCTCGACCCGAAACTACAACCGACAACGGGGGCACATCGACCCAACACAGCTGACAATAGGGACCTCGCCCTCGAACTGATGATGTAGTGGGCACCTCGACCCTAGGCACATCGACCTAACACCGCTGACAATAGGGACCTCGCCCTCGAACTGATGATGTAGTGGGTCTTCGACCCTGAACTGGTACTGATGAGGGCCTCGCACCCACACTCACACTGATGTGGGCCTCGCCCCAAACTGATATGGGTCTCGCCCCAAACTGATACTAGTGTGGGCCTCGCCCTAGGACTCATCCCCAATCTGATATTGATGTAGGCCTCGCCCCGGATTGATACTGATATGGGCCTCGCCCCCAGACTGATACTGATGTGGGCCTCACCCCCAGACTGACACTGATGAGGGCCTTGCCCCCAGACCGAAACTGATTTGGGCCTCGCCCCCAGACTGATATGGGTCTCGCCCCAAACTGATACTAATGTGGGCCTCGCCCCAAACTGATGTGGGCCTCACCCCCAGACTGATATGGGCCTCGCCCCAAATTGATATTGATATGGACCTCGCCCCCAGACTGATACTGATGTGGGCCTCGGCCCTCGACTCATCCCCAAAACTGATGCCGATGCTGATGTAATGGTTCATTCCTGAACTGTACTGTATGAGATGGTCCATTCCTGAACCGTTACTGTGAGGTGGTCCATTCCCGAATTATTACTGTGAGGTGGTCCATTCCCGAATCGTGCTGTGAGGTGATCCATTCCTGAACCGTGCTGTGAGGTGATCCATTCCCGCACCGTGCTCCATTCTCGGAGTGTCATTCCCGGCTTTTGTTCATTCCCGAACTGTGCTCCATTCTCAGAGTGCCATTCCCGGCTTTGTTTATTCCCGAACTGTACTTCATTCTCGGATTGCCATTCTCGGCTTGTTTATTCTCGAACTCTGCTCCATTTCTCGGATTTCCATTCTCGGCTTGTTGATTCTCGAACTGTGCTCCATTCTCGGAGTGCCATTCTCGTCTTGTTTATTCTCGAACTATACTGATTGTGGGCTTTATTCCCAGAGTGCCATACCCGACAAAACCGATGTTGTGTCTCCATACCCGGAGTGCTACTGTAATATCTACATCCCCGGAGTGCCGTACCTGGCAAAACTGATATGATATCTCCATACCCGGAGTGCCGTACCTGGAGAAACTGATCTGATATCTCTATATCCAGAGTGTTGTACCTGACAAAACTGATCTGATATCTCTATATCCAGAGTGTCGTATCTGGCAGCAGAACTGATATTGAACCAATGTGGGCCTCGCCCCCAGAATGCCATACTCGGCAGAACTAATACTGAACCAATGTGGGCCTCGCCCCCAGAATGCCATACCCGGAAGAACTAATATTGAACCAATGTGGGTCTCGCCCCCAGAATTCCATACCCGGCAGAACTAATACTGAACCAATGTGGGCCTCGCCTCCAGAATGCCATACCCGGCAAGCCTGCTATTGATGCTGATGATAATGTGGGCCTCGCCCCCAGAGTGCCATACCCGACAAAACCGATGTTGATAATAATGTGGGCTTCGCCCCATGATTCATTCCTGGATTCAATCTAAAACTTTGACAGCGTGGACCTCGGCCCTAGGATTCATTCTCGGGAACTGTTGGCGATGTGGGCCTCAACCCTGGGATCCTGAAACTGCTGGTGATGTGGGCCTCAACCCTGGGATTCATTCCCGGATTCATTCCAAAACTCTGACGGTGTGGGCCTCGACCCTGGGATTCATTCTAAAACTCTGCTGATGTGGGCCTCGGCCCTGGGACTCATTCTCAGATTCATTCCAAACCTCTGCTTATGTGGGCCTCGACCCTGGGATTTATTCCCGAAACTGATGATGCTATGTTATTGTTTCTGGTGGGCTTGTCTCTGCCGCTTTCTCTTTTTCTTCTTTTGAGACCTGTGAATACAAAACAAAACAAACACAAAAAGGGAATGCAAAATATGTTACGTGTATGCATGCATGCATGAATGAATTTCTTATTCTGTTGGGTTAGGTCTTCCACCAGTTCTCCAGGTGATTGCTCAGTCTTCTCTCTGGTCTCAT
Source organism: Zanthoxylum bungeanum (assembly GCA_019454045.1). Lineage (NCBI taxonomy): Eukaryota > Viridiplantae > Streptophyta > Magnoliopsida > Sapindales > Rutaceae > Zanthoxylum > Zanthoxylum bungeanum. Next base: position 22,731 of record SKCR01035418.1, on the reverse strand, counting down.
GACTCAATATCTTGTTGTTTCCCTTATTCACGATGTGGGAGACTAGTCGCCCCCAGTCTTGGTTTACCTTTCTGCTCTCCGCTGTTTGCACTTGGTCAAGATGAACCACATGGAGGGGCCTTCCATATCATCATATTATATCACATGCTACAAAATAGTCCCAATAGCTACACATATTATCGTCCTCAAAGAATGCCCAGTATTGAAACCAGAGAACCTTCAAAACATTCAACGCAACTCAAATCCAAGTCTTTGAATAAATGATCTAAGCCAGACTCAAAGTGTGTGTGTGCAAAGGTTCCTTTGCGGATTCATCCCCAGGTAAGCTAACTCAATGATTTCGTTTCAAAAATCGGGATCGATGGGTCAAACCAACCTAGATGTCTCAATTATGCCTGCAGTTGCTTTTCTGTGCTCAATGTGGTATGGTTTTCTTTCTCTTTTTCTCTTGTCTCTTTCTTTTCTCTTTTCATTTTGAACTTCTTTTTTTTTTTCCTTTCTCTTTTTCCAACACACCTACCCTTTAAGGTAGCATTTCTCCTCATGGTGGTCCTAATACTCGCCCATGGGTAGCTTCACGCTTATCGGTTATAGGTGGTTCAAAATTTTTTCCTTAGAGACTTTTCTTTTATTTTCAACCATTCCACACATCATAACATAAGCAAATCAAGATAGACATCTAAGCAAACGGTCATTCACCGACCCACAATTTCTGCGACTAGTCACTTTGCTAACTACTCAGTTTTTCACTGCTAAGAACCATAATCAAGTGCTTATGAGTCTAACATAGATCAATTAATCAAAGCATCAGATAAAAGCACGTCAAGGGTTTATCGTTTCTATAGTTTCACTCTAAAGCAATCAATTTCATCATCGGACTTATGTCTAACTATTAAGGACTAAACAACCATTTTTTCTTTTTCTTTTTTTAAAGGCCCCCCCAATGGTCTTTCTATCCTTGTCGTAAGGTTTTCTATTTCTCGATTTCCTTTTCCTCGCTATCCATGTTTGCTAAACCCTTCTTTGACAATTCTTTTTTTATCCCTAACCCAACAGATATCTATTATGGCTTTTAAGACACAGAGGGTTAACGTGATGCGTAAATGCATAAGATGCGTGCGATGTATGAGATATAATATGCATGTGGTTTTCAAAAGCATAAAGGGGCAACTCCTAAAGGATATATAACTATGGTTCACATGTGGGTTTATGACAATGCCTTTGATTGAACTCCCTCAACCCACTATAGAAACGGTCAACTAATGCACAAATTATACACATCATAAGACATGATTTCGGGGCCAATTCTCTATCCCCAGTGGAGTCGCCAGAGTGTAGGACACAGAAATCGGTGACGCTGTTCTAGGCTCGCGGCCTAGTTGGGAGTACGGAATAACTCATGGTGAACTAGACAGGAGATATAACATGGAGTCGCCACCCAGTGTGAACTGAGACAAAGATTTAAGGTCGCACTCACCCCTCGCAAGGGAATACCTCAAACCGTTGGGTTCGGAATGGTCCCTTACTTATGTCACTTGTGATGATATGATTTGTGCAATAAATTGACCGAATATATTCAAGGTGTATGCTCAAGAATGTCCTAGATCTAATATGCATTCATAAGAGTAACTACTAATCTAAGTTTACATGCTTGGAAAGTAAATCATTAAACGGTAAACACACAATAGAACACAACGAGCATATCAAACCATTCAATTGAAATAAATAAATAACTATTTGAATATAAACATAAACTAAGCAGCCTATCATGCATAAAACTAACATTATCATGCTTTGACAATAAATAATAAACTAAGAAAAATCATGCTTTAAACAATAGATAAATAACCTACAAACTATATCATGCTCAAATACAAGTTTTGATAGAACAAAACATATGTCTCTTAAGTGGTTTATTGGCAGTTGTTGGCGTGGATGGAGAGTGCAGGTTGAGCGTGAAGAGAATATGGTTGCGTGTGCATGGGCTGCTACTTGGGTGCGTGTGACTGAGAGGAGAGGCAACCTAGGGTTTAGTGGTTATTCTGTCTTGGTTACGTGAAGGAGAGAGGCTGGGTGAATGAGCATGTTTGTGGTGAATAAGAGTGATGGCTGTTGGGGTTATGGAGACGTGCCGAGAGCTCAAAAGAAGGAGGGGCTGCATGGCTTATGACCTGTAGGTGAGTGTATGCAGTGAGGCCTGGCCGAGAAGGTTGCTGCCATGTGCGTAAGTGGTTGTGAAGGAGTATGATACGTGAAGGCTATGTGTGTGCTGCGTGAGGTTGAACGGGTTCGAAGGGTTCTTGTTACGTGGGTGATGGCTATGGCGAGGCAAGAGGCTATGGAATTGGTCGATGTGGGATTCACGTTAATTGTTATTTGTGAAGGCAATGCGCTTATTCAGTGAGATAGGTGTTTAGGTTAGTGGCTGGCGAGAGGGTATGTGGTCTGAAGGGTAAATGGGGGGACTGAGTGAAGGGTGAGGGTGAGACGCGTGAAGAGTGTTTGTGGGTGCAACGTGCGCTGTTAAGTTTGAAGCAGTGGGGACGTGTTGGTTTGATGAAGTTATGTGGCTTTGAAGACGTGTGGCTGTTGGCATGGAGCTGGATGAAGGGACTGATTGTACGGTTGTCTTTAGGCGTGCAATTTATGGTCGGTTTGTTGATTTAGGTTTTGGGAGATGCCGTGAGTTGTTGGCTGGTTTAAGCGTGAGTGGACGTTGAGGGAAAGGGTTGTGTGAGTGTCTTGTTAGGTTTTGATCATGTGTGGGGTTATGGAGAGAAAGGATGCGCTGAAGGGTTGTTGATCGTGAGCATGCTGAGTTGCTGTTAGTAGAGAAGGGCGTGTGTGCAGTGGGAGGCAGTGTGGAGTGTTTACGGCGTGAAGGGGCAGTTGCGAGTTGGTGCTGTTTGAGTGTGTTTATTCTCGGTGAAGGGCTGTTAGGTGGCTAGCCGTTGTCGGTGTGTGTGATTTTTTGCCGTGAGAGTTGAGTTGAATGAGGGTTTCTGATTTGCTGAGTGGCTGCCGAGATCATTCTCTAGGGTTTTATCTGTGTTTTGTGAGAGAGGATAGCAAATGGAGAAGGGCGAGGCCGAGACATCTTTCAGGGTTTCATTCTCATTTTTTTGTTTGGCGTGAGGATTCAGTGTATTTGAGTGGCTGTTGAGGGTTGAGTGAGGCGAGAAGATGATGGAGGCGTGAAGCTTTAGGGTTGAGGGGGAATAGAGAGAAGAGAGGTGATCAGTGAGTGTTATTAGGGTTTTTTTTTTGTTTCTTTTTGTTCGGCCGTCCATGTCTCGGGGGAGAGGGTTGATTCAATTTATATTTTATAGTTAGGGTTGTGCATGAATTTAAAAGGAAACAAGTGTGTGTCTAATTTAATTATTTAAGGTAAGAATTTTATATAATTTAGGAGAGGAATTATTTAAATTTTGAAATTTAATTTAATTAGATTTAGTTTAATTTAATTTGTGAATTTAATTTAATTGGTTATAATTGGATTGGACTTTAATTTGATTTAGTTTAATTGGATTTTAATTGTATTTTAATTTACTTTAAATTAGTTAACTTTAATTTAATTTAATTTAATTTGTGACATGTATTTTAAAGGTTTTAATTATTTAATTTGTGAGATGTGTTTTAATTTAATTTAATTATTTTTGGATGTGATTTAATGGGTTTGGTGTGTTTTAAAACAGAGGTCCAACAAGCGAACCCAAAGCGAAACAAGCGAGTTAAATCTGAAAAAATACTAATTCCTAACTTTACCCTTCCAACGTCCGTTTCCCGCGGCTTTCATAACTAAAGAGATAGTGTCTCCATACGAGACTCATTATGGGGCTGATATGCAAAAATGCAATGTCTACACCGACTATATAGGCGGAAACTACGTCTGGAATGTAAAACCGACCATATAGGCGGTAAATAAGGTTGTCACCTAAACCGGCCATATAGGCGGTGTAGGCACTGCATTTTTGCATATAAGTCCCGATGATGAGCCTCATATGGAGGCACTACTCTTTAAGTTGCGGAAGTCGCAAGAAACGGACGTCGAAATGGAGAAGTGAGAAATCAATACCTTGTTGGATTTAATTCGTTTGCTTAGCTTCGGGTTTGCTCACTGGACCTCTGTTTTAAAATTTACCCTCGGCCCAAACCTACACCAAGCCACACACCAAGCCCACACACCACCAAGCCACACACCAAGCCCACCAAAAGAACCCAAATACACGCCCAAAGAACCAACCACACGCCCATCTCCTCCAAAATAATAAATCACACATTAAACACATGTTGAAATCCTAATAAATCACTGTCCCAAATTAAAAGAATCAAATCAAATCACCTTCCCGAATTAAAAAAATCAAATCAAATATCATTAATCACCTTCCTAATTAAAATTAAATCACATGCCTAAACTAAATCAAATCAAATCAAATCCCACAAATTACCTTCCTAAATTAAATAGATTTTTCCTTATGACAAACTAATAAATATTCCCCATTATTACACAATATATGTTCCCTTCCCGTACAAGGATAACCTCAACCCTCTCCTATAAAAAGGCACCCAAACCAAGCCCTTAGACGGTTAGCTCATTCACGTCCAACACAAGGAGAATACCCCTCTATTGTCGCCCCAACTACAACACCAAATTAGCCCTCCATTGTTGTGCAAATGACTCACGCACACTACCCTCACAAACACACACAGCCACTCACAGCCCTCAAACTCACGCACACTACCCTCACAAACACACACAGCCACTCACAGCCCTCAAACTCAGGCACACTACCCTAGCACATTCACACCACTCACGCACTACCCTAGCACATTCACACCACTCACGCAAGCACTACCCTAGCACATTCACACCACTCACGCAAACACTACCCTAGCACATTCACACCATTCATGCATACACTACCCTAGCACATTCACACCACTCACGCACTCACTACCCTAGCACATTCACACCACTCACGCACACACTACCCTAGCCCAGTACATTGACCAAACTCACGCACACACAGCCCCTCACGTAAACAAATAAACACACAGCCCTTATTGTATCTCCCATAACCGATCAAACAAATCAAAAATACACCCCCTTAAATTACCCAAAGACGGTCCCTAAAATCACCCAAAGACACTCCAAAATAGCCCCATAAACCATTGCAAAATAGTCCAGAAAAACTGGACAACCACCACATAAAACAGTCCCCTAACACAGCCCAAATACTGCAAAAAATAGTGACCAAAACAGTAGCAAAAACAGAGTATACAGCAGCCCAAAACAGCAAGGCAACGAAGGAAAACAATGAACCAGTAAATCAGAAAAGTTACGGAGCATCAACCCTTCCGACAACCGTGGAACGCACTTCACTGAGGCGACTTAAGATGTTAGACCTGAGGGCACCCTTTTTATTTATTCCCGCTCTTTTATTTATTATTATTTCTTCGCATGCATATTATGGATTCATGTGTGTTGTGGCCATGGAATGAATGATTTTGTGCTATCTCTCATGGTATATCGGATGGAAACCCGGGCGTAAATTCTGTAGCCGGATCCGAATGGACGGTAGTGCGGTCTAAACTCGAGATACAATTCCACATACCACTTGGGAAACGCACATATTTCGTTTTATCCAATCTTGCGTTTATTCGTTGTTTATTAGAAATAGTATGTTACTTTATGCATGATTAGGTTGTTTAGCATATTATTTTTATAATGATTTAGTTGTTTAGCATATTATTTTCAAGCATGATTTAGTTATTTCCTTCGCATTAGGAACTTAATTATGTCTCTTCTACGTTTATGTTTAGATTATTATTTATTTATATCGCCATGTTTATCGATTTAATGCGTTCATGAGATCATGTGATTGCCGTTATTTTGATTTACTTTCATACATGCAAACTTAGATATAGGTTAGATGCAAATTTAGATATAGGTTGTATGTGAACTTAGATGTAGGTTATTCTTGCGTAGACTCGGTTATATTATTACATAAATCTGTTCATTACAAGTGGCATAAGTAAGGGACCATTTCGAACCCAACGGTTTGAGGTCTTCCCTTGCGAGGGGTGAGTGCGGCCTTAAATCATTTTTCCCAGTTCACACTGGGTGGCGACTCCATTTTATTTCTCCGGTTTAGTCCCCCGAGGGCTACTCCGTACCCCCAACCGGGCCGCGAGCCTTGAACAGTGTTGCCGATTTCCGTGTCCTACAGTCTGGCGACTCCACCGGGGATAGAGAATCGGCCCTGAAATAATACCTTGTAATGTTTGTGATTTTCATTTTAATTAACCGTGTCTACAGTGGGTTGAATGGGTTTAATCAAAGGCACTATTAGAGCTAGGTAATGGTTTGGTGTCTTCATTCATTCACTACCTTTCTATAAGGAAAAGCTGTGAAGGTACCTAGATAATCATTTACTCGAAGCTTACCGTGATGGACTAATTTGGAGAACCTATTGTTTATTCATGTCACCAAGGCGATAAGAGCCTAAGAGGCAAGGGTATTTAATAGAGTTCGCTCCACCCTCCCTCTGGGGAATCTTCAATAAGAAATCCATTTGACAGTCAGTCATGTATCATCATTCGTTGGCACGTACCTTAGCGTATAAAAAAGGTGTGCTCACTTGGTCGCTCGAACCCTTGAGTGGGGAGACCTAGTTGTGGGCAATCTTTCACTAGCAGGAGCCTTTATCTACACTCTCATAAACCCACATGTGAACCGTAGTTGTATGACCAATAGAAACCATCCCTTTTATGCTTGTGTTTGGGACCATCATCATTTGGATTCAGTTGGACTTCTTTTCGTGAGATGTGAACTTGTTGGGCCACTTAAACTGGGACGAGTTTGTGTCTTATAACAATTGGGCCAAAAGCTTCTAAAATGCCGATGGGCCACTTTGTGTTTGGGCCCCCTATCATTTGAAGTTGTTTATCCAAGTTATCGCAAAAGTGTAAACCTGTTGGGCCTTTTACAACTGGGACAAGTTTGCACCTCGCAATAATGTGATTGAACGCTTTAAAATGATAATGGGCCAACTTGTATGAAAACCTTGATGGGCTTAGAATATCCAAACATGATCCAAATATGTCATAAGCATGAGTCTGATATCTGTTTTGATAACCACTTGCATCTCATGCATCTCAAGCATACATGAATCATGTTAACCCCTTGTCTTAAAAGCCATCATAGATATCTGTTGGGTTAGAAAAGAAAGACTTGTCAAGAAGAGTTTAGCAAAATTGGATGTCGGGGAAAAAAACTGAGAAACATAAAACTTTATGGAAAGGATAGAAAGACCATTGGGGGGCTTTCAGCAAAAAAAAAAATAGAGAGAAAAAAGAGAGAGAAAAAAAAACAATTGTTTGTTTTTAGTCCTTAATAGTTAGACATAAGTCCGATGATGAAATTGATTGCTTTATGATGAAATCTTAGAAATGATAAACTCTTGACGTGCTTTTATCTGATACTTTGAGTAGTTGATCTATGTTAGACTCGTAAGCACTTCACTATAGGTTCTTATTGTTGGACAGTTATGACCCATAGCGTCACTATTTGTACAGATCATGGTGATGTTGTACAAATTAACTATGTGACAAAGGAGATTGCTCTCTTATCATTTGTGATTAGATCACCAAGATGTATAAATGATAAGAGGTCCTTATGATTAGTTCCTGGATTGAGATGATATGAGACAGTATCAATCCACAAAGGATTAATCATTAAATATCCCTAGTCAGAGTATTATTGAGATTGGACATCGATAATGCGTAAAAGACTAGTATTACACTTGTGCGCGTTGTGATGGCATAACGGCATAGTTCTCATATATTTGGGTATAGGATACACATGCAAGTGTAATAGGAGGTTGTGTTTACCGATGGTACGGGAAACAGCTTCGCTCTGGATAGACCCCTCGAAATTCCATTGGTAGTATGACTATGTGTCTATGGAAGTCCGAAATCAAGGTAGGTGTATTTGGTCTTAACCTGAGACTTGCACCGCTAATACTTGCGACAATCAATATACTTTGGTTTTAGGTCGTCCAAGGCTTTAACAGGTTTTATGTACGCCTCTGTTGGGTATATTGAGAATCGTAGTGTGTTGGGTGTGATGTCAAGACGGAAGTATCACTCTAGTCATATGGAGATGATGATTGCACAGGGATACAGAACTGGTTCTCTAAGGTTGCAACCATCGGGATAATATGACTTGGTCATGATTATCCGATAATAAAGAGACTAGTTGCTAGTGATCCGATATATGCTTCGTACGAGGCAGACACTGTACCAGCCCCAGGCCTTGCATGTGATCATCCGATACTGGATCAAAATATGCAATACTACGTATACTACGCCTGATATAGATCACATATTCCTATAAGGATATTTCTGGAGAATTGGGTAGGCTTGGTGCTTTGCTAGAAGCCAACCTTGTCTTGTAAATCGATACAAACGTAGTACTATGTACTTACGTGTTCGGATAGTCTGACGATCGAATTTACTGCCAACATATTCGGGGATCTCATGGGTCGTTTCCCGAAGATTCACCAATGACGTATGACTCGCACTTATTTAATCTGGGATTAATTAGATAAGAGAGAAAATTAATCCGGGATTAATTACGGAGATATTTTATCTGGGATAAAATATCATTAAAGAGAGATAACGATTAATTTGAATTAATCGATAAATTAATATATTCGATATATTAAACGAAATCGGATTTTGACGCGGAATTGAAATAAGATTTTAATGCGGGCGAACGAGTTAATTTAGAATTAATTCGTTAGCGACGAGAATAGTGATTTTGCTAGGCATAATTATTTAATTACGTCGCAACGAAAAATTCGTTAATTTCGAATTAGCGAACCCGAGCCCAGGAGTGTTTACGAGCGCACTCACATTTCGAATTCAAGTGCGGCCCGCAAATCACATCAAGCGTAAAATCATTAGTCACATCAAGCGTCAAATCACATGTCACTTTGAGTGATGTGACAATTTGATTGATTGATTGATTGATGGTAGTTGTTGGCAAAGCCTTTAATTGCCTTGAGTTTTTATATTTGGTAAATCAATTATTTGATTTTTGGAATTTGAATAATGTGTATTAGATACACAAAATGAAATACCAAACATACATCCATCTCTCTCTCTCCTTTTTACACAGTTTTGGAGCCTAAAATGCTCCCCCTCTCTCACAGCCTCAAGGCCATTTCCTCTTCTGTTTTTCTGGTTTGGACCGAGAATGAAGGAGAAGAAAATGGTGATTTTGTGGCAAAATTACCAAGTGCTAGCACACAAATGAGAAATACAAAGGTGATAGGGAAACCCACTTGTGAGCTAGGAATGACCAAACAAAGCTTGGAGCTTGATGGATCACGCGAAAGCTGAAAATGGAGGAGCAAGGAACAGCTCACTGCCGAGCTTCTCAAAGGGCAGAAAAAGATTTTTGTTCTTCACCGTATCGCTCAACCACTCGATGTAAGTATTCCGCAACTCTTTGATGTATTCACATGTATGTTTTATGCTTAATAATTGATCGTCGCGACCGTAGAAACTCCAACAATGGTATCAGAGCGTTGATTAAGCATGAAACTTGATTTAGGGTTAAAATTGGGTAAAATGTATTTGAGCATGATTTAATGAAATTGGATGATTGAGTATGCTTAAATTATGTTTAATTGAAGTTTGATTTGATCAATTTCAAGAAAAATGGTTTGGAACAATTTTCCCCAATTTTTGAGGCTTGGCCAAGAATGTCATACCCTAATGTCTTGGTGATTTTTGATTTTTGATTCATTGTATGACTTGAAATCAATTGGGTAATGTTAATTTGATATTTGATTGGATTGAATTCGAATTAGACATAATTAACCCTTAATTGCCGAGACATGATAAGCATGTATTGGGTTTGATTTTTGTTTAAAATGTGTTGGACATGTTTTGTTGTTAATAAGTATAATTAATTAGGGTAATTGATGTTTTGGAAATATTAATTTGGTTGATTAATTATTATATACACTTTTTTTAATTAAATATGAAATTTGGAATTTTTGTAGTTTAATTAAATGGGCTTAAATTGGATTTGGGTTTGAAAAGTTGTAAATGGCTAATTGGGCTTGGTTGTACCAAGTTAGGTTTTGGCTAAATTGGTTGGATCCGATTGGGCCCAAAACCATTTCCATAAAGTCCAATTATGACTTAATGGACCTTAATAATTTAATTGGGCCTAATGGGCCTAAATTGATTTCTAGGCTTATGGAGTTAATCCTTGATTGGGCTTTGGTTATTGGGTTTGACCCAAGTTGACCAAAAGTCCATGCCTTAAGAAATTAATTGAAAGCCCATTGGACTTTAATTAAATTAATGTTGGACGTTAATCGGGCTTTGAGACCCGTAATGATTAAATTTGGAATTTAAGTCATAAAGGTTTGTTAATAAAGTGTAATATTTAATTTGGAATTAAATAGTGAATTAGTATTAAATACATATTAATTGGATTTAATGTTGTAGTTTAATATAATTCAAGAATTCGTACTTTTAGTACTTATTCGCAAAACAAGTTTGACTCGCGCAAAATCAAATCGTTGTTTAAACATTGGATGGTCATTAATTATCAGATTAATTAATTGGATTAGATTGATTGATAACATGCTTGTGTGAATACATGGTTGCGATGCATGAATAATGTATATCGGATGGATATTAGATGGGTGGGGCAATTTTCGAAATTGTTGTAATAAATTTAGAATTTATTAATTGGACCTGCGTGTCCAGCCTATTACCTCCTTACTCTATGTATTTCTCTTCTCACCTATTTCCTCAATGTAAATGAGGTTTCTTTAGAAGTGTTATGTAACGGGTAGAAGCAATACTTGTGCTAGCGGGAGAGATGAAATGGAGAGATTTGATCTAGGATCAATGTGTATAGTATCCATCCGTATATCATTATTATTTTATTTATATGCGCCTTATTATGTGTTTAAAATGCATGTTTAAGGGCGTATGATGATGAGACCTTAACAAAGATAATAAATTGGTTGCCAATTTGCACGCGAAAAACCCTCACAAAATATTAAGCGTTTTTTAGTTCCATTGAGTGATTCTTACTCAAGATCCAAGACTGGCATTGGTTTGTTGGCCAAAGTCAAGGCCTTTGTCTGTCGAGGATGTGTTTGAATCACGAGAGCTTTGTTCCATATCGGTGTCTTGTCCAAGTTGTGGTTTGTTGGCCAAAGTCAAGACCACTTCTTGTCCATCGACATTGATTACGAAGCTTTCCATGGTCAATGGGTTCCGCTTAACTGGGATCATTAAGTTTGTTGTGCCAAAGCCAAGGCTTAGTTGATTCAGAGGAAAAAGGTTAGGTAATATATTGGCATATATAAGATATATGTTTCAGACTTGGATGTCCCCCTACTAGATCTAGGAATTGGATGGGATCCAATTGATCTTAGAGATCTACATAGTTAATTATCATACAATTTGTTGGCCAAAGTCAAGATTGTGTGACATTTAACGGGATCCTAGCCCACTAGGAAACACGATTTTTCGAGTACTCAACAGAGGGTTAGAGGCTCGCCGAAAAATAGTGGGAGGCAAGAATTAAATTTCAATATTTGTTTAATTACTTGCCATACGCGCTCAATCACATTATTCGTCAAATAAATTAATATATTAGTTGGACTAATATTTAATGTTGTTTTAAATTAACAGCTGGACTGTATTCAAACTATTTCATTTATAGTTGATTATATAATTGGATTATAGTAATCAATATATTTGAATTAACAAATTAAATTATAGTTGATTATATAGTTAGACTATAGTAATCATTATAATGAATAGTACCAAAATCATTGATTAAATAGTTTGACTATTAGAATCAAGATAATTGAAAGATTAGTGTTTAAAATATAATCCTGGGTGAAAAATATTTTAAACGACTTTAATTTTCAAATTGGGAATAATTTCAGAATGGTCCTGGAAACTAATAAGTTAATTTATTTGATAAAATAACATATTAGGCCTAAGCCAGGAGTTAAGCAGATAAGTAGAACATGATATTTGGAATATTCATGTGATGATAACTTTAGTGCTTAATCCAATAAGCTTGCCGCATAAACTCCTTAATTTCTTAATCAGAACTAAGGATGAGATCCTTAAAGTATGATAATGAAATTGAAGGACCTTCATAGATCTATCTTAGATCTTAGAAGTACATAATAATAAACTCTTGGAGAGTTAATGGCTATACTCAAGGAGTCAAAGCCAAAGTTTGCAATAAGGCAAGAAGCGCAAGGCGCATCTTATTTTGACATTCTAGAAGGCCAAGGCTTGGCCATAGGCTTCTGGGGTACCGAAAATGGCAAAAGCAAAATCATTATAATATTATTGGAAGATAAAGGACATATCCCTAGATGTCTGCCTAAATTGTGGCAAACGGGATCGCGGAAGCGTGACTGCCGTATGGACAAGGCAGACATGAAGGAATTGAAGACGGTGCAAGGCTCCGACTTCAAATATATTGTCATAAACATGTTCACTACTAGTATTAAAATTCGATTTTAGATACTGGAAGTGGTACATAAATATGTACTGTTGGGCAGAATCTGCTATAAGCAGGAGACTGACTTCAGATGAGATTTATCTGCGAATTGGAAATGGGACGAAAGTCGTTATTTTAACCGTAGATACCTAAGTTTAGGAACTACCCTTCGGGTGTGTACTTAAAATAGGAAACTGTTACAATGTAACTAGTTTGACTAGATACATTATCTTTATATCAGTGTTTAATCCGTTGCGGATTTACCTTTAAATTCTAGAACAATAAAGTATTTTATTATATAAAGATGATATTGAGATAAACACATTAGATGTGAATAACAAAATTTATATTTTGAATATAAATAAATCTCAAACATATAACATGAAAAACAAATAGCTCAAACTGATTTAATCAGTTGAAACTTAATTGTGGCATTGTTGTCTGGGACACAATTAAACAAGACTCGTATATACACACTTTTGAAGAGTGGGTACAAGGACAATTTGATTCTATTCAAATAAAGTCTACGAATCTAGTTTATTGGGCAAAGTGCCTAAAACACTATTTACTTGGTAAACGTGTAATTGCCACCGATCTGTTAGCCCTAGTTCATAGTGAAGCAAGTGGGCCCATATCTAGCTAGGCTAGAGGTGGATATTAATGTTTTGTGACCTTTACGGATGTGGCATCGCGTTATGGTTATATGTTTCTTTTGAAACACAAATCGGAAACTTTTAAAGTTTCGACACGAAGTAGACAAACAGATCGGCTAAAGTATAAAATCGTCATGGTTAGACCATGATGAAAATACTTAAGCAATAAGTTTCTTAAATACTTGAAAGAGTATAGTATTTTTTCAATGAGGACTCCTCCCGGAACACGTCATCCTGACGGTGTGTCCGAACGGATAAACCAAGTTTTGTTGGACATAATAAGGTTAATCATGAGTCGCTCTGAGCTACCATTTCCTTCAACGGATACGCATAAACAGTGCAGAACTTATTTTGAATAAGGTTCCATAAAAATATGTTTGACAGACTTCATATTAGATATGAATAGGAAAGAAACCAGGTTTCTCATTCCTGATTATTTGGGTATGCTAGGCATATGTTTGGATGATACCAAACTAAAACCCAAATTGGATAAGTGCCTAATTTGTGGGTTATCCTAGGGTAACCAAAGTATAGTACTTATACAACTCACAAGAGAACAATGTAATTGTTGCTCGCCATGCGGTTTTCCTAAGAGGAATACCGATATGCAGTGGTAAGTGGGAGGAAAGTAAAGCTCGATGAAAATCAGAGTAATACTATTCCAGGCACCGTTTTCTAATGGAACACAAATAGTTCATCAAGGATGAAACGATACCAATAATCTTCGAATACACAAGAACCGCGTAAGTCGAAGAGAGTCAGAAAACAACCTGGGGTATTGGTTTCTGATCTCACCTCATAAAGATGTCAATCTTTTTTAGGAACATGAACTGATTACGTATGAGGAAGTGATACAAGGTATCGACTCCCAATTATGGCAAAATGCCATGAATCCGAAATGGATTCCATGACTACTAACTATGTTTGGACACTAGTTACTGTACCGCAAGGCATTGTGCCTGTTGGTACTATATAAGTCTTCAAGGAAGGCATACATGGAAGGCAACATACCAACGTACAAAGCTAGGCTTGTAGCGGAAAGGTATCGTTATCAACATTGTGTCGATTACGACGAAACCTTTTACCTGTTGCCACGGTAAATCCATTTGGTTAATGCTTGCTGATGCTGCATGTTTCATTTATGAAATATGACAGCTGAACGGGAAAATCACTTTCTTGAAAAGGAAACCTTTTGGAGGATGTTTACAACATCATGTCGGTTTTGTCGTATCAAAACTAGCAAACAAGGTTTGCAGGTTATTCGATCCATGGTTGGATTGAAGCAAGCATTGAGTTCTTGGAATTATCATTTTGATGTAATCATAATAGTATATGATTTAATTCAAAACGAAATGATTCTTGTATAGATAATGAGGTCAGTAGGAGCGCACTGACAGTAAATGTCCTATAAAATAATGATAATATGTCATTTCTTGGAAATGATATTCCCATAATAATAATCGGTGAAAGATTGGCTTTCGAGAAAATTCTCCGTAGAATTCTTGGGAGAAACAACTTTTATTCTAGGAAAAAAGATCTACTGGAATAGATTTAAAGTTGTTAACACTCTCCGAGAACTCGTACATTGAAAAATGTACGCGACCTGGTGTCTCATACGCTTTGAGCATATGAATTCACTATCAGGCCAATCCTAGTGATGGTCACTGGATTGATGTTAAGAACATCTTTAGTATCTTAGATAACTAAGGATGTTGTCTTAAACTATGGAGAATGAGAACTTGAAGTGACTGGGTTCACTGCTGTAAGTTTCCTAACCAATAATAACGACTATAAGTCGCACAAAGGTACTATACAGTTTGAATAACGGTACAGTGAGCTGGAAATCTTCCAAGCAAGATACTATTACCGAATAAACAACAAATGTGGGTTATTGCTGCGGCTGAGGCAGCAATAGAAGCCATTTGGGTCAATAATAAATCTAATTAGATTAGATATAATTATGTTAGTAGCTAAGCTAGGCTTCAGCACAGGCTAAAGAATTAATGGTCTCATCAACGATCCAGATACATATTTCGACTATTCATCTGATTCGTTCGGATCATACATTGTGGTGATGTGATGATCGAATAAATCACATCAGATAATAATCATGCAAATCCGATGACGAAAGTCTTTTCTCAGTAATTTGAGCCAACAGTACATAGTTCGGGTGTAGGACACTCAAGTGACTAGCTATAGGCCAAGTGGGAGATTGTTGGACAGTTATGACCCATAGCGTCAGTATTTGTACAGATCATGGTGATGTTGTACAAATTAACTATGTGACAAAGGAGATTGCTCTCTTATCATTTGTGATTAGATCACCAAGATGAATAAATGATAGGAGGTCCTTATGATTAGTTCCTGGATTGAGATGATATGAGACAGTATCAATCCATAAAGGATTAATCATTAAATATCCATAGTCAGAGTATTATCGAGATTGGACATCGATAATGCGTAAAAGACTAGTATTACACGTTTGCGCGTTGTGAGGGCATAACGTCATAGTTCTCATATATTTGGGTATAGGATACTCATGCAAGTGTAATAGGAGGTTGTGTTTACCGATGGTACGGGAAACAGCTTCGCTCTGGATAGACCCCTCGGAATTCCATTGGTAGTATGACTATGTGTCTATGGAAGTCTGAAATCAGGGTAGGTGTATTTGGTCTTAACCTGAGACTTGCACCGCTAATACTTGCGACAATCAATATACTTTGGTTTTAGGTCGTCCAAGGCTTTAACAGGTTCTATGTACGCCTCTTCTGGGTATATTGAGAATCGTAGTGTGTTGGGTGTGATGTCAAGACGGAAGTATCACTCCAGTCATATGGAGATGATGATCGTACAGGGATACAGAACTGGTTCTCTAAGGGTTGCAACCATCAGAAAAATATTACTTGGTCATGATTATCCGATAATAAAGAGACTAGTTGCTAATGATCCGATATATACTTCGTATGGGGCAGACATTGTACCAGCCCCAGGCCTTGCATGTGATCATCCGATACTGGATCGAAATACGCAATACTACGTATACTACGCCTGATATAGATCACATATTCCTGTAAGGATATTTCTGGAGAATTGGGTAGGCATGGCGCTTTGCTAGAAGCCAACCTTGTCTTGTAAATCGGTACAAACGTAGTACTAGGTACTTACGTGTTCGGATAGTCTGATGACCGAATTTACTACCAACATATTCGGGGATCTCATAGGTCGCTTCCCGAAGATTCACCAATGACGTATGACTAGTACTTATTTTATCTGGGATTAATTAGATGAGAGAGAAAATTAATCTGGGATTAATTACGGAGATATTTTATCTGGGATAAAATATCATTTAAAGAGAGATAACGATTAATTTGGAATTAATCGATAAATTAATATATTCGATATATTAAACGAAATTGGATTTCGACGCGGAATTGAAATTAGATTTTAATGCGGGCGAACGAGTTAATTTAGAATTAATTCGTTACCGACGCGAATAGTAATTTTGCTAGGCATAATTATTTAATTACGTCGCAACGGAAAATTCGTTAATTTGGAATTAGCGAACCCGAGCCCGGGAGTGTTTGCGAGCGCACTGCATTTCGAATTCAAGTACGGCCCGCAAGTCACATCAAGCGTCAAATCATTAGTCACATCAAGCGTCAAATCACATGTCACTTTGAGTGATGTGACCATTTGATTGATTGATTGATTGATGGTAGTTGTTGGCAAAGCCTTTAATTGCCTTGACTTTTTATATTGGTAAATCAATTATTTGATTTTTGGAAATTGAATAATGTGTATTAGATACACAAAATGAAATACCAAACATACATCCATCTCTCTCTCTTTTTTTTACACGGTTTTGGAGCCTAAAATGCTCCCCCTCTCTCACGGCCTCAAGGCCATTTCCTCGTCTGTTTTTCTGGTTTGGACCGAGAATGAAGGAGAAGAAAATGGTGATTTTGTGGCAAAATTACCTAGTGCTAGCACACAAATAAGACATACAAATGTGATAGGGAAACCCACTTGTGAGCTAGGAATGACCAAACAAAGCTTGGAGCTTGATGGATCATGCAAAAGCCGAAAATGGAGGAGCAAGGAACAGCTCACTACCGAGCTTCTCAAAGGGCAGAAAAAGATTTTTGTTCTTCACCGCATCGCTCAACCGCTCGATGTAAGTATTCCGCAACTTCTTTGATTAATTCACATGTATGTTTTATGCTTAATAATCGATCCTCGCGACCATAGAGACTCCAACATCTTAGCAGTGAAAACCTGAGTTGGCAAGGTGACTAGTTGAAGAAATTATAGGTCGGTGAATGACCGTTTTCTTAGATGTCTATCTTGATTTGCTTATATTATGATGTGTGGTATGGTTGAAAATGAAAGAAAAGTCTCTAAAGAAAAGAATTGAACCACTTATAATCGATAAGCTTGAAGCTACCCATGGGCGAGTATTATGACCACCCTGAGGAGAAATAGTACCTTAAAGGGTAGGTGTGTTGAAAAAAAAAAAAAAGAAAAAAAGAAGTTCAAAATGAAAAGAAAAAAAGAAAGAGACAAAAGAGAAAGAAAACCATACCACATTGAGCACAGAAAAGCAATTGCAGGGCATAATTGAGACATCTAGGTTGGTTTGACCCATCGATCCTAATTTTTGACGAAATCATTGAGTTGGCTTACCTGGGGATGAATCTGCAAAGGAACCTTTACACACACACACTTTGAGTCTGGCTTAGATCATTTATTCAAAGACTTGGATTTGAGTTGCATTGAATGTTTTGAAAGTTCTCTGGTTTCAATACTGGGCATTCTTTGAGGGCAATAATATGTATAACTATTAGGATTATTTCATAAAAGGCAGTATAGTATGTTGGTATGGAATGTCACATCACATGATTTACCTTGACCTAATGCAAGAAGCGAAAAACAGAAAGCTAAGCCAAGACTAGGGGCAACCAGTCTACCACCCCGCGAAAAAGGGATACACCGAGAACTTGAGCCATAAGACAAAAGAGGACTGACCAACCACCAGAAAAGAACAGGCAGAAGAAAATTGTAAGCCGACCCAGGGGGCGATCAAAGACCTTTGTAGGCGAGAAGCACCGAAAAGCACAAGGAAGGCCTAACCCATCAAAATAGGAAATACTTCCATTCATACATGTATACACGTCACATACATGTAATTTTTGTTTTGTTTTTTGTTCGCAGGTGTTAAAGAAAATGAAAAAGTGGCAAAGACAAGCAGCATCGGGAATGAATCCCAGGGTCGAGGCCCACATTATCAACAACATCGGGAATGAATCCCAGGGTCGAGGCCCACATTATCAGCAGTCTTCGGGAATGAATCCCATGGTTGAGGCCCATATGATCAGCAGTTTCGGGAACGAATCCCAGGGTTGAGGCCCACACTATCAGCAGTTTTGGGAATGAATCCCAGGGTTGAAGCCCACTTCATCAGCAGTTTCAGGAATGAATCTCAGGGTCGAGGCCCACTTTATCAGAAGTTTCGGGAATGAATCCCAGGGTCGAGGCCCACATTGTCAACGGTTTTGGGAATGAATCTCAGGGTCGAGGCCCACGTTGTCAGCGGTTTTGGGAATGAATCCCAGGGTCGAGGCCCACGTTGTCAGCGGCTCCGAGAATGAATCCTAGGGTCGAGGCCCACTTCATCAGCAGTTTTGGGATGCGTCCCGGGGTCGAGGCCCACACATCAGTAGCAGTTTTGGGATGCGTCCCAGGGTCGAGGCCCACACATCAGTAGCAGTTTTGGGATGCATCCCAGGGTCGAGGCCCACATCAGCAGTAGTTTTTGGGATGCGTCCCAGGGTCGAAGCCCACATTATCAACGGTATTGGGATACGTCCCAGTGTCGAAGCCCACGTTGTCAGCAGTTTTGGGATGCGTCCCAGGGTCGAGGCCCACATTGTCAGTGGTATTGGGATGCGTCTCAGGGTCGATGCCCACGTTGTCAGCAGTTTTGGGATGCGTCCCAGGGTCGAGGACCACATTGTCAGCGCTATTGGGATGCGTCCCAGGGTCGATGCCCACGTTGTTAGCAGTTTTGGGATGCGTCCCAGGGTCGAGGCCCACATTGTCAGTGCTATTGGGATGCGTCCTAGGGTCGAGGCCCACATTGGCAGTGGTATTGGGATGCGTCCAAGGGTCGACGCCCACGTTGTTAGCAGTTTTGGGATGCGTCCCAGAGTCGAGGCCCACACATCTTACAGTAACGGTTCAGGAATGGACCACATTACAGTAACGGTTCATGAATGAACTACCTCACAGTAACGGTTCGGGAATGGACCACATTACAGTAACGGTTCGGGAATGGACCACCTCACAGTAATGTTTCGGGAATGGACCACCTCACAGTAATGGTTCAGGAATGGACCACCTCACAGTAACGGTTTTGGGAATGGACCACCTCACAGTAACGATTCGGGAATGAACACCTGACAGTAACGGTTTTGGGAATGAACCACCTCACAGTAACGGTTCGGGAATGGACCACATCACAGTAATAGTTCGGGAATGGACCACAGATGGTTCGGGAATAAATCCCAGAGGTCGAAAACGCCTTGCCATCACATTCAGCACAGTTCGGGAATAAAACCCAGGGAACAAAGCCCACACTCGGTGGTTCGGGAACAAAGCCCAGGGGTCGAAGCACCTCGCCACCATATCAGCAATTTGATAGTGATTCCTAGAGATCGCAGCATCTTGCAGGGATGAACCTTTGGGTCGAAGCACCTCACACCAGATCAACTCAGTTCGAAGCAACGGGTAAACCAAGTGGCAGTTGGCGAGCCAGGTAAGTGAAAATGCATTGCATAACTTGGATAGGATTGTCATTGTCACACACTGCATAAGTCCCATCAAAGTGGGGGTGATTGTAGGCACTGAATTTTTGCATATAAGTCTCGATGATGAGCCTCATATGGAGGCACTACTCTTTAAGTTGCGGAAGTCACGGGAAATGGACGTCGGAAGATAGAAGTCATAAATCAATACCTTGTTGGATTTAATTCGTTTGCTTAGCTTCAGGTTTGCTCGTTGGACCTATGTTTTAAAATTTACCCTCGGCCCAAACCTACACCAAGCCATACACCAAGCCCACACACCACCAAGCCATACACCAAGCCCACCAAAAGAACCCAAACACACGCCCAAATGGACCAACCACACGCCCATCTCCTCCAAAATAATAAATCCACACATTAAACACATGTTGAAATCCTAATAAATCACCGTCCCAAATTAAAAGAATCAAATCAAATCACCTTCCTGAATTAAAAGAATCAAATCAAATCTCATCAATCACCATCCTAATTAAAATTAAATCACATGCCTAAACTAAATCAAATCAAATCAAATCCCATAAATTACCTTCCTAAATTAAATAGATTTTTCCTTATGACAAACTAATTAAATATTTCCCATTATTACACAATATCCTTCCCTTCCCGTATAAGGATAACCTCAACCTTCTCCTATAAAAAGACACCCAAACCAAGCCCTTAGACGGCTAGCTCATTCACGTCCAACATAAGGAGAATACCCCTCTATTGTCGCCCAAACTACAACACCAAATTAGCCCTCCATTGTTGTGCAAACGACTCACGCACACTACCCTCACAAACACACACAGCCACTCACATCCCTCAAACTCATGCACACTACCCTCACAAACACACACAGCCACTCACAGCCCTCAAACTCACGCACACTACCCTAGCACATTCACACCACTCACGCACTACCCTAGCACATTCACACCACTCACGCACGCACTACCCTAGCACATTCACACCACTCACGCACACACTACCCTATCACATTCACACCACTCACGCACACACTACCCTAGCACATTCACACCACTCACGCACACACTACTCTAGCCCCAGTATACTGACCAAACTCACGCACACACAGTCCCTCACGTAAACAGAGCCCTTACTGCCTCTCTCATAACCGATCAAACAAATCAACAGATACGCCCCCTTAAATTACCCAAAGACAGTCCGTAAAATCACCCAAAGACATTCCAAAACAGCCCCATAAACCATTGCAAAAAAGTCTAGAAAAACTGCACAACCACCGTATAAAACAGTCCGCTAACACGGCCCAAATACTGTAAAAAATAGTGACCAAAATAGCAGCAAAAACAGAGTATACAGCAGCCCAAAACAGCAAGGCAACGAAGGAAAACAAAGAACCAGTAAATCAGAAAATTTGCGGAGCATCAACCCTTCCGACAACCGTGGAACGCACTTCCAAGAGGTGACTTAAGAGGATAGACCTGAGGGCACCCTTTTTATCTATTCCCGTTCTTTTATTTATTATTATTTCTTCGCATGCATATTGTGGATTCATGTGTGTTGAGGCCATGGGATGAATGATTTTGTGCTATCTCTCGTGGTATATCGGATGGAAACCCGGAGGTAAATTCTGTAGCCGAATCCGAATAAACGGTAGTGCGGTCTGAACTCGGGATACAATTCCACGTACCACTTAGGAAACGCACATATTTCGTTTTATCCAATCTTGTGTTTATTCGTTGTTTATTAGAAATAGTATGTTACTTTATGCATGATTAGGTTGTTTAGCATATTATTTTTATACATGATTTAGTTGTTTAGCATATTATTTTCAAGCATGATTTAGTTATTTCCTTCGCATTAGGAACTTAATTATGTCTCTTCTACGTTTATGTTTAGATTATTATTTATTTATATCGCCATGTTTATCGATTTAATGCGTTCATGAGATCATGTGCTTGCCGTTATTTTGATTTACTTTCATGCATGAAAACTTAGATATAGGTTAGATGAAAACTTAGATATAGGTTGTATGTGAACTTAGATGTAGGTTATTCTTGCGTAGACTCGGTTATATTATTACATAAATCCGTTCATTACAAGTGGCATAAGTAAGGGACCATTCCGAACCCAACGGTTTGAGGTCTTCCCTTGCGAGGGGTGAGTGCGGCCTTAAATCATTTTTCCCAGTTCACACTGGGTGGCGACTCCATTTTATTTCTCCGGTTTAGTCCCCCGAGGGCTACTCCGTACTCCCAACCGGGCCGCGAGCCTAGAACAGCGTCTCCGATTTCTGTGTCCTACAGGTAGTAACTAATTAATCCAAATTTTAATTAAAATAAGGGAGATTAATCTAATTTATTATATTAAAAGTCTCACATTTTCACCCCAGCAGAATGAGATTACCTGCTCATGCTGTAAATGAAAACACATAAAATTTTATTAATTAATTAAAAAGAAAATACAAGAAAACTTAAATAAATATACAAGACATTTTCCTTTAGGTTTTCATTGAGAAATTCCTCCAAAGAAAGCATGAAAAATTTACAAAGTTTGGCTTGGTATTTATAGGCAAATCTAAAGGCTTCCACCAATTTATCCACCAATTGCTCCACCAAACATGGCACCAAAAATGGCATCAAACATGGCTCCAAATCCTCCACCAAACATGCAAGCATGTTTGGTGGAA